>CM055406.1:130423065-130478434 GCA_029228625.1 Pseudolycoriella hygida
GGGAAAATGGCCCAATCCTTGCAAATAACCATTTCTAGATTTGAATGGTCTGAGATGTACTTCGGTAGGGCCTTTGACATTACCTTGGGTAATTTCTATGGATCTTTGAAATTCTTATAGTTATAAAAGAACATAAAATGTTGGATTGTTTCCTTATCACTATATTAAGATACGGTCGAGTCTTTTTGCAAGATTTGTTCTATTTGCCACATCTACTCTGTTTGTGACATCTATTCTGATACGTACGGGTCTTTGGTTATGTTTCTTTAATATTTTTACGGGATATTTTTACGTATGAATATTAAAAAGGATGATTTTCACACGCACGTGTGAATAGTCTTTAAATGGTTCGACGAAGCTCTTCGCGAGCAAAATATTATTGCACAGAAAAATGGAAAAAGCAACAGATACATGTCAACGGAAAAAGATTACAAAAAATATTCCATTTCAGAGCAGATATTTCGTTTGGGAAATGGGGGACATTTTGTATACATCGCAGGCAACAAGTAATACCTAATGTGAAAGAAAAGTAGAGAAATTATATGCTGCCCACACAAGTGAAGGTGTCTGCTTATAATTTCTATGTCGACAATTTTGGCGCTTGTAACATTGGAACTATCAAACCGTTATGTAATGCAATTTCAATCAGGGTCTTTCCAAGATCCCCAAATTATTGAAAGATCTTGTTGAATCAGTACTGTTCAACTGTAGATTTTGGGGATTCTTCTACAACCGATTGTCAAAGTTTTCATGAGAAGTAGAGATGGGAACTTCTCAAAATTATCGGTATCGATAATTAGAGGAAATTATCGATAGTTGATTATCAAAATGATTATCGATAATTTGATAATTATCGATAATTTGATAATTATCGATAATTATCAAATTATCGATAGTCAAAAAGTTATCGATAATTATTAAATTATCGATAATTATCAAATTATCGATACTTATCAAATTATCAATAATTATCAAATTATCGATAATTATCGATAATTGGTTGAGAGCATCAACATTTTACATTTTTATTCGATGGAGAACTTAATTTTAAGCAAATAAATTACAGCCCCTAAATTTTTTTTCAATTGATAGTTGTTAATACTTTTAGTAACGATTCCTCATGTACTTGTGTTGATTATTAACATTACTTAATAGTTATCAAAAATTTATACTTACCAATAATTTGACAATTATCGATAATTTGACAATTGTCGATAAATTGATAATTATCGATAATTTAATAAGTATCGTAATAATTTGACAATTGTCGATAAATCGATAATTATCGATAATTTAATAAGTATCGATAATTTGATAATTATCAATATTTTGATAATTATCGATAGCTATCAATTATCGATAATAATTTTGATAAAAAAAAGATAAAAAACCTTGTCGATAATCGGTAATTATCGATAATTGATTATCAATTTTATTATCGCCCATCCCTAAGTGAGAAGTGAGAAGAAGGATTCGCAAAAAAATGAGAAAGTTGTCAGTTGTAAACAATTCAACATTTGAATGGATGAACGATTGCAATCCGGTAAACAAACAATAATTTCGGGAAGTGTGCTGTTAAAACCATATCCGTAATCAACTCTTACACCATGTGTTGTCATACTAAAGTTACGTTCTATTTGAAAGAAAGAAAAGAAAAGAAGTACTCAAGCAAATTAAATAAATAGCTTTTCACGAGAAGTAAGAATGGGTTTCAATTTGCAATAACATTAGGTCGCATTCACAGTAATAAGTGAGGTAGGTCAGTATTTTCAACGCGATGTAAATAACGACCACATAATTCGTTTGATTTTCTGAGTAATAGGATTGTGTTACGTTTTTACTAGATTAAGAAACAAAGTTAAATTCGATTTATGCCACCAGATGCCAACAGATGTGATCGAAAATACTTTGGAGGGTAAGACCTCTTAATTTTCTAAGTTTCTCCGTTCCATGTTTTCTTGTTTTGCCAAGAAAACATTCTCCGTGCGTTTTGGCTTCGCTCACAACTCTTATCGATTTACAGTAATTGACAATTCGTGTGGAAACAAATTCGAGGCCAAAGAAGTTTGATTGTAAGAGGACTTCCTAAAGTATTATGCCTTTTTACTCATAAAAATCGGTGCAACCGATCATCCGGAGATACGAATTTTTGAAGTTACCATTCAAAAAATTTTCGGTTGAACATCTTTAACTGGTCGATTTCTTCAACCTTTGTTACTTTGTTGATTTCTCGGAAACGGCTCTATCGATTTTTAGGGTAGCTTAAGATCATTTTTTTCCTCAAAAAACTTACCATTCCTGGGATTTTTGGAATTTAGTCGCTTTCAGGCTCAGACAGGATGACTCAAAAACTATATATATATGAGAAATGAGTCTTAACTCTCAAACTATCGGAGTTAAGAAGTTGCTTCTTTGGGTAAAGTTGTAGAGAATTAAATTTTAGCAAACATGTGTTTTAGGGTTTTGGGGAAATAAGACCCAATCCTAAGATATGGTCACTTCTAGAATTGGGAGGGAAAGTTGCTTCCGAAGACAAAGTTGTAGAGAATTAAATTTTAGTGAAAACGTGTCTCAGGGTTTTAGCGAAATATCCTTCCTTGGGATATGGCCACGTCTACAATTTGGAGGGATGACCCATTTCCCTAGAACTATGAGAGTTAGAAAGTTGCTTGCAAAGGCGACGTTGTAGAAAATACAATTTTAGCCAAAGATGTCACCATATTCGATGAATTCTGTGTACAAATATCTAAGTCTAACTTTAGACGGAGATATAATTAGCACCAGAAGAAATCCTAATGGTAAAATGCTAGCTACCGTTAGGCGTGGTTCGGAATTCACGTTAAGCATGTGGTCCAAAAAATGCCTGCCGGTAAAACACATTGTTGGGCAAACCGTCATTCTAAACCCTACTAGTTTCCGCCCTAGTATATCATAGATAACGGTAACGAAAGGATCTCTAAGAGAATGTATGTGAGCAAAAGCTCACAAAAAATTGCGGGTTCTACCCTCTGACCCGGACTGGTTGTAACGGCGGATTATTATTATTATTATGTTGGCTTCAAACTTTGTTTCGTAGATTTGGTGTTTTATTGAATAAAATAGCATATGCATATATTGTCTTTTCCTTTGATCTGCAGGGTGGACACCTCTGGGCAAAGTTTCTGGGGCAACCCAGGGCAATCCCAGAAATACCATTGGGGAGTGGCGACCCCATAGCCCCGAGCAGGTCTAGCAGTGCCGGGAATGCAAGTTCCCAACTGTAGTAGTCACTTGTGACTATGAGCCCTACCCGAGGGTCTAATATCGGTACCACGGGGTTGGGGGGCCCTCAAGTGCCAACAACATCGATGCTTGACCCCAACATGGTTGAGGTGCTGTAACGTGGTGGCTGTGGCTTTAAAATCGGCGACTGCGCCATTCCATCAAAGCAGTAGAGATTATGATAGGTCTCGGCTCCGACCCAGAGTGGAGGAATGCACTTTCATGCAGGATCTCGATTGGATAGAGTTTTCATACTCGCGCTAATTGGGCGCATCCCAATTCCACGCCCATGGGGGTCGTGCGGTTAAGGCTATGCCAGGTACGCACGTAAATCTGCAATTTCTTCGATGTCTTTTCCTTTGTTCTTAAAACAGAACAAAAGAAAGGTTCGTAACTAGCACGGGGCTCGTAACTGGCGCACTTACCCTACTTAGTTACACAAAAAAATCGCTCGTAGGCAAGTCACATGTCCGGTATGGATATCGTTGAAAAGCTTACGATCGTAGCTTTTCAACAATACCCGTACCGGACATATCCATTTGCATAGTACAATCCTCAAAATCCCAATTTTTGCAGTGTAAAAACTGAAAGCATACAAAAATTATTTCGTCATTTGTGACGAAATTTTTTAAAAACACAACGTAACTTTTTTTTGCGTATCGAAGTCCGTCGCCCTCCTCTGATTTCAGAACTTTTGTATCTGGAAGAAAATCATTTTGCGTTAGAAGCTTAATGCGTCACTCATTTCTGATTTCAGATCTTAAGTAAGTAGACAAAAAGACTTGCGTCACACCTCCACTGTAAGGAGTTTTTTTTTGTGCGGATTTTAATATCTGTAGAAATTCAAATTGTAAATGCGTCTTAAAATTTGAGTTCTGAGTGAAGAATCAGTACTGGGGCAACTACTCAGAAATCAGTCAAGAAGTTTTAACATTTGTGTGGCGTGATACGACTTCCAGGATTTACGAAAATTCTAGAAATCTTAAAGAATTCTTATTTTATAAATTCGTAAACTACTTTTGAGTAGTTGGCCCCTACTAGCTAAAATATAGTTTTTTCCACCTACAACTTTTATGTAGTGAGAGGGAAGAGAGATTAACTGGAGACAAAATGTTAAACGAAATATTGCTCGATGCTCCGACTTCAAATCAACGTTTTTCGGTGTCTTACAACACGACTAATGTGGGCATAAGAACCAAATAAAACGAGTTCACACGATTCCACTTACACAAAAATATATTGTACGGTAAGGATCAGGTCGAAGACTAAAATTAACTTAACAGTGGGCTAACTCGGTTAGCTGCAACACATGCAATGCACTAGATACCTTTACTTCACATATCAGATAATTACATAAAATACGGGCGGCATACACAAACTTCAATTTGAACCGCAAGAAATGCGTCTATTGCAATTGCATAATTTCTAATAAATTAACGACTTACCGGTCGTCGTTAAGCAAGCGTACAACATATTTTGTCGTATTAAGAACTGTTGCAAAACCTCATATACATCAATTCTGCTTATTACTATTGCATAAAGGTAACATTTAAATAAATAGTGAATTTCAATTTTGTGTACAATGCAGGTACGCCGGTTTTAGTTTTCCTCATTGTCCGTCGTTTAAACCGGATAAAAAGACCATTGCAGAAACTGTCGCAGGTTTTTTCGTTCTCATGATAAGGTTTGATGTATCCTCTTGACTAGGGGAAAACGTAATGTGATGTTAAATCTGGAGTGTTCTATGTACAGTAGAACATACGCCAGCGAAAAGTTTTTGTGTTGAAATAAATCTCTTACTATTCCGAGTTATGCCATGTACTTTTTCTTTTGACGGTTTGATGACATAGTGACTAGAGATGACATATACAACTTTCGACCCTAGGGAATGTAAAAAATGTGTCTATTTTGTTCTTCTACCTGGCCATTTTAAGGTGTGAAAAGATTTTGTTCTCCAAAACATTTTATATTTGAGAAAAATCAGTTTTTCCCGAAAGCGAGAATTTTCCAGAATTTTTCTTGCAATTTTATCTCTTCGCATATACCTCTTTGTCCTCGTGCTGCAACAAGTGAAATTATTCAAAGTCAACTTTCAAAAAGAGAAATACTTTTAAAAAACTAATCTCTCCGCTTTTGAGGCAAGAAGATAATATTATTTTCCCAGTGGAAACGCATTGTGTGGAATGAAGAAAAGCTCGGTTGAAGTAGTTGTTGTTTTGACGAGTTTCTAGGCTAGTGTCACGAAATGTTTTCAAATAAATTAATTTCTTTTGCACCATACTGTTTTATTGCCTTCCCTACTCCAAAGATTCACCAATTTTCATGTAAATGCCTCCCTAGGCAAACACAACAATTAATATACCGTGACAATGGTTATAGGAAATAGCGATAGAGTGTAGTGAAAGAAGCTAATTTTAGACCTATATCATCGGTGAATCGCCGATGATTCACCGATGATTCACTGTGGAATCACCGAAGATTCACTGCGGAATCACCGATGATTCACCGTGGAATCACCGATGATTCACCGTGGAATCACCGACGATTCACTGCGGAATCACCGACGATTCACTGCGGAATCACCGATGATTGCCCGTGGAATCATCGATGATTGATCAGGGAATCACCTATGATTGACCGGGGAATCAACGATGATTGACCGGTGAAGGGTTCACAAACGGACAGACAAAAAGGGTGAAAACATAAATTAGCTATCGCTACTTAATTAATAGTAGATTAATGGTAGCGGAAAATACGACGAACGTTAATACGCATCTTATTTACGAGGTACGAAGTACCGAGTGTCTGTATAATATATAGACAAGTATTAGTGTGAGGCGTATGTCCGCTACCACTACGCTATTTGTGAAAGAGAAACTAAACTAAATGTTTTCTAGGAGTCATATACACGAGATGCACCCACATGTGTCAAAATTAACGTACATTTTAATACCCCCATAAAGAGCATTTAGTATACGAAATAAACTCTCGTATCGACAATAGTTACTTGTGTACCTGTTTTGTATAATTGTTTTTAGGCACTTTTTCACAAGTTGAAGACCTAGCAAACCGAGGTCTAAATGCGAAAATGCCTCAGATCAGTCGTCTAGAACAGATACACAAAACATTTTCCATGCAGAGGTCCATAATCGAGAGAAAGTTTACAAAGTTGCGCTCGATTTTGGCCCCGAAGCATGAAGAAGAAATTAAAGTAGTTGAGCTTGTTGTCTCAAAGCCACCTAAATAATTACCACTTAACTTAAAAATTGTAAATTCTAATTTCTATTTGTAGCCCTGATGATGGAACAAAGATGCAGTAATATTGACAGCTAATAAAGAAGCAAGAAAACATCGAATATTCATTATCCAAGCAAATAATCTTCAAGAATCATGTCCCTCAAGTTGGTATAAGATTTTTCATATCATGACTTTTCCAAAGTACAACTTCCTTGTATTCAATATTTCACTCCATTTTGTATAAAGAAAATTTACTTTCGTTTCATTTTGTACGATGAAAGTAGAGAGTGCTTGAAAAATGTTGACCCTAACTTTTCTTCGGCGCCTCTGGTTTAATGCAACAACATAATAACAGATTGATTAATTAATAAATTAATTATTATCATCGATGGTAAATAATAAAAATCATGTATTCTGACAAACCGTCACAGGAATGATGGATAATGACTCCATGGAGCCAATAAAATAACAACTAACCTTCTAACAAAATCACTTAGAGTTCATAAAAATCTGCACCCCACATGCAGTTAAAATTTCCTTATTAACATTCATCAAACGTGAATCTCATATTGTCGGCAATTAATTAATTTGTTTACTATTTTTTCGTTTTATTTCCAACAATTCAACAACATAACTGTAAATGTCGTACTTGCAATAGTAGTTCATTTGGAGACGAATTTTGTACTTTTACATCGTTGTTGCAGTGGTCTAGCGAACTTGTGACGAACGATGACGCAGCAACAGCACAGATGAATTTTACGATACAGGTCAAATCACTCTGATCTATTCACACCAAATTTTTTTGAACATCGACATAAAAGGTAAAGTAAAAACCTTACCTAGTTGTAAATTCAGCGAAAAGTTGAAAGAATCAAACAAAATTCACCACTAACAAAACAGATAAACTTTATTTCGTTGAGAATTTGCTCCATTTCAATGTCAAATTACATTTTGTTAAGTGAGTTGTAATTACTCGATGTTAGGCAAAAAAAAAGAACAACGCCTGATTCATAATTGTTTTCAATATTTTCTTTCCTCTCCATTCATTCCTTCCTATTGTTTTTAATGTTGTGAACGTCCATTTAATATGCCCGAGGTGTGCATTTTTTTGCATTCGGATAATTTGATCTTTTAATTTAATTTAAATGCGAACAATTTACCAATCTAAACGTTTTTAAGTTCAGTGGCTGATTTTACTCTTAATGGTAACATAATTTCCGCTTGGATCATGTTTCATTGTTACATTTTTTTTGTATTTCTAAAAAATTATTAAAGAAATTAAATATTTGTAAATATTTTTTTAACTTAACAGAAATTAAATTGCAATTAATTGTCTGTTCATGATCTCGAACATTCCATCGAAATCTATCAATGAATGTTATATTTAGTCACGGAAGTAGATAAAAGCGTCCTACGTGCTTTAAGTATTCATAGTTTTCCAAAGTTAGAATTCGTGTGACGGTCATGTAAATTTCAACTCGGCACCAGACTGCCTGCTTAGGTTATTCTACTGTGAACGTAGAGGGCGGCAGCGGTAGCCTGGTGCCAAATTGAAATTTGTATGACGTATAATATTCCTCACTGCCATTACAATGATTTTAACTGATTTTCGACACCAGGCTGCTTTTTGTAAGGCTACTCACCATCTATAAAGTACGCAGCCTAGTGCCGAGTCGGAAGCGAGTTTATTCGTTTCCGCATCCAACATCGTCGACGGAACTTTTTTGGCACTAAACTGCATTCTGGAATCGACCAGAGGGTCACCCCCCTAAGTTAAAGAAATGTGTTACGCTTTGTGAATATTTTATTCAAGAGTGCAGTGCTACAAGATTCCAAACAATATTCTTGAAATTCGTAAAATTTCTTAGATGTGGGAATTAAGAAAATGCATCTTTTCAATTTCGTTTTGAATGAAAGCCATGTGATATTCCGAAAGAGTTTGTTGCATGCTTTCGCTTCCCCTTATACACCAATAAACCACTTACACCGCTTAGACTAAAATGCTTTTGTTTCGTTTTTGTGGATTAATGCAATGTCAGAGAACAAACCTAGGATCAATATTTCGTTGCGTTTTCGCTTGCTCTCCTACAATATCGTTTCGTTCAAGGAACTAAAGGTGAGGGGCATCGCTTTTTGGCTACCCGCGTTGCAAAGGAACCCAAAGGTAATTTTCCAAGTTTGGTTAAAGTTTTTTCGGAGCTTTGAGGAATTGAAGGCAGACTAAAATTCCTCAAAGTACCGAAAAAACATGTAAGATTCAAAAAATTTCTAACATTAAAAAGTGTGACTCCGTTGACTTTTTTAACTTCTGTTCCTTGCGACGCAAATAACTACTGCAGTATTGTTGCGCCTCTCTTGTATTCTTCCATTTTTATAAAAACGCTTTCCGCAAAATATCACCAATTCATGGTCTTGATACTCATTAGTAAATTAATCCATTTTGTAATAATTAATGTGAAGAACTTACATTTGATAGAATGAATTCAATTCAACTTATTGCGAGACCAAAAACAATAACATCCTATACGAGTTTACAAGAATGAGTGAGCATCGTCCATCGTGTGTTAAACAACCGTGGTGCACCTCATATGTTTCGTGTAATCATATGAACCGTATAAAGAAGTCCAATCGTAAAAGGTAAATAAACAAATGCGAATCGCAAGTATCTCGAAAACCTGCCGCGACTTTTGTTTTCCTTTATTAAGTGATTTTATTAACCTTGCCTCATTGTGTGTAAAAAAACTGCTATAAAACGAATTATGTAAATATAACAGTTTCAATTGTAATTTGAGGAAAGAAATCTAATTTGTTTTGTGTTTCATTTTGTTTATTCTTTGGTAACAAGGTTGATTTCATCAGTTTTATAGCACTTTTCGTACAATAATACTTTAAATGATCGCATATGAAAGCGAATCTATAATTGAATCATAACCGGCAAATTAAAACATTTAAATTAATTCATCGAAAATTAATTAATTCAAATGGTTTTACTGTACGCAATTATCAAATGTCTTTCACACCTATTTGCTATAATTTAGATGGCCAATTAATGACCATCTGAAAGCTCTGCGTACGGTTCAACATCGCCCCTACGTTCATTTACTTTTATCTTGCATTCAGTATATTAAGACATTAATCTTCAGCTACCGTAATCAGTGTACCATAACTAGAAAATTGGTCAAATATACCGAATAGCACAGGGTGCTGTCGTATTATTCAAAGGCATTGTCACTTACATCCAACAAAAAAATTACAACTTTTGTTGGTTATAAAATGACCAGATAGATTGGTCTGGACATACGAAGTGGAAATTTTGGGCCAACGGTTAGATAACGCAAATCATATTTTCTCGTGACTTTGAGAAGAATTTCCCATTTAATCAATGCGTTCAATTCGTTGTAAATAATGCATTGAGGATACAGGAAATGTGTCTCAAAGTCATGTGCGGTAGCAACTCTGATCCCCTGAGGATATGCAGATAATTCGAAATGAAGGATTGATAAAAACCTTGTGTGTTTTCAAATGCATGTGCCGTCATTTCATCACTAAATTTCAATGGTGGACAATACGTGTGAAAATGTCTTTCCCTAAACGTTGCCATACCTTCAACATTGGGGATATTATGATATGAGAGAATTTGTTGCTAAGAACATTTACACTTTGACAAAAGCCGATGTCGCATTAGACGAGCCATAGTCAAGGAATTACAAGAGGGAAATATTTGATCGGATCGATTTTCTCGTGGCTGGAGTCGGGACACCCTATTTTTTTTTTTAATTTGAAGCAAATGGTATAAAATACTTTTCAACAGCTGTGTATCAGGTAAATGTTGCTTTATGTGATTAATTCTAATGATTGTAATTGATTTTGCAACTTTTTATAAATAAAAAATTTAAACAACAAAAAGAAGATTAATAAATTATAGAGTCAATTACAATGGACTTTCAATATTTACTTCTTCAAGGTTTGTTTTCAATGCATTTTTGTAAAAAAAAATGAAAAACCTACAATCGTAAATTGGCTTTTATTCGGTTTCAGTGTCGCTGTCCCCATATGTTCCATTTAGTCAAACAATACTTTGTCTTTTTTTAATGATTTCTAACAATAATTGGAATAATTTAATTATAATTTATTGGTTTTCATTATAAAAAATAAATAAACAAGAGATTTGCGTACAAATTACATGCTTCATTACCGTTTTGTCCATTCAATTGATAGATACGTTAGGCGAAGAAATGCAATTTGATTTATTTGATCCCAAATTGAAATTATGTCTTCACGTATACAAATTGAAGGACATCTAGTGGCAAAATTCGTTTTAGTTGAAACGGTGTAAAATTTGCAAGGCTATTTAATTACCCAAACTAAAAAAAATGGAATTATTTTCTGCTTAAATTTGTCGTTAAATATTTTTCAATTCGTTTTTTACGCTTTGGTGAGCTACTGCTGATTACAAAAACTCGACTCTAGATGAGAAGCAGCTAGACATGAACAATGGTTTGCTTACAAATTAACGGCAGAAGAAAATATTTCTTCAATACATAAGCAAGTGCAAAGGAAAAATATTTTCCAACAATAGCTCAAAGACGGAAACATTTGTTCTCATGCAGAAGACAGAGATGGTTCTTAGACTTTCAAGAATCTATAGTTTTTCGCACTATCTGGTTCTGGGTTTAAAACGTTTTTTATTAGTGGTTGTACCAAATGTGAAAAGAAAATTAACTAATCTAAGACGAAATCACCCGTTGAACATGATTCAACCCCTTGAGCGGCTTTAACACATACCTTAAAATGCAGATTTGCGTTAGAACCAATAGTTTTCTAAGACTACAATTTTTGAGAGATGAGATGCAGGAGGAAAGAGGAAAGATACGATATTCAGCGTTCGATATTTGGCTTCCTTAAATCTTGTAAATTTTTCAAGGCAGTACGGATTCAGAGAAGGTAGTGGTACTCACACTGCCCTTTTTGAGCTTACAAGTATGATAAACAAGGAGATAGATGACAAGAAAGTTGTGTCGGGATTGTTTATTGACCTATCAAAAGCCTTTGACACAGTCATGCATGATCTGCTATTACTTAAGCTTGAATGCGCTGGCATAAGGGGTGTAGCTCTTGATTTGATACGTAGCTATCTGAGTGGCAGGCAGCAATATACTGAATGCAATGGTTTATGCAGTCCATTGGCTGAGGTGGCTATGGGGGTTCCCCAAGGTGGCGTGTTGTCTCCCTTGTTGTTTATAATTTGTGTTAATGATTTTTTTTGATCTCCCTGTTAAATCCTCCCCCTTCGGTTTTGCAGATGACTCAAATATGTTCATTTCATCTGTAGACGTTTCTAGTAATACTTCTGACCTTTCAAAGGACCTTGAAACTATTGCTGAATATTTCGTATCAATATGCTGAGCTGACGTTGGACTTGAGTAAAACAAAGCTGATCCATTTTCGTAAACCTCATGTCAAAATTCAAAATCAGCCCCTTCTGTCATAAATGGCACTGAGATTAAAACTTACTCTACAGTGAAATGTTTGGAATTGACGCTTGACGAGTTTGTTGCCTGGGATGCGCATATTGCGAATATTGGTAATATGATCTCCAGGCGGATAGGTATTATTAGGCGACTACGTTTCCTTCCAAAAAAATTTTTAGATTAATTTATTTCTCCACGATTCACTGTCATCTCGATTATTGTATCGGTATCTGGGGTTCAGCCAATAAATCGCGGATAAATGAGCTCCAAATCTTGCATAGGAGAGTTAAGGTAACTCATAAATTACCTGAGCGGTACCCAACTGAGTTACTTCTCAGCTCTGAATTTCCGTTAATGTTGACTGTTCCTCAGATGTACAGCTTTGCAGTCTGCAAATTCGTTTTTTGTTGTCTGAACGACTTAAAGCACCACTCTATCATTTTTTCTTGCAACCTCAACGCTTACGGTACCAGATATTCATACCTGCTAAGAAAACCCAAGATCCAGTCGAATAAGGGTAAAAGATGTTTGCTCTACTCTGGGCCTACACTGTTTAATGCACTGCCACAGAGAATTAGACATTCTAAGCACTTGAATCAATTTTGTCTATCCTTGAAGGCGCACCTTTTGAAACATACGATTTAATTTAATTTTGCCATCATCAATATTGGATGAGCTAGTCATCCTCACATTTTTGACTTTACTACTTCCTGAAATTAAATTTGACTCCCATTCTTTTTTTTTTTTTTCATTTTTCCTTTTTACTTTATTTTTTTCCCTTTTGATTCTTATTTTTTTTTTATTTTGATATTTCTATTTGAATGCCACTTGCTACATTTTTCTCTTTTTCTTTTCCTTAAGGAGTTTAATTTTTAGGGCATTTTAAGTTTGTTTATGAATTTTTAAGACTTATTTTTGTAGCTCCTTAGAATTGTTTTATTAGCATACTGGAGCTACATTGTTCATTGTATTGATATGTTGTCACCTGAAATAAATAAATCAAAACCTAAGCCTAAACCCAAACCTACCTCTAGTTCGTTTAATGAGGATGTGGATATGGACAGAGCTCATTACACACTTTAGTGTTCTATGATACACTGACTATTGATCATTTCTCTAATCTACAATTTGCAATACTTACAAATTCTGTATGTAACCCCGGCACCTCTCTGCAAGATTTTATTACATGAGCTCATCGTTTTTGGCTAGGATCTGTAGTGCTACATAGAATTTTCATCCGGATCAAGTGTGGACTTAAGTTTGTTAAATTTATTCTCAGAGGTTTCTTTTTCCGCTTTTCTTTTCATATGTTTGTACACCTTTTTTATCTCTCTTTTCACGTATTCGCTTGCATTTTGTTCGTGTGAAACCTATTTTTTCTATGAAATAATTAAAACGAAACGTTGAACAATCTAATGGTTCTTTTCCTGTATTTAATTGAAAAATACTCTCTCTGACCTGACGGACTACGCTTCTACGACTCTACTTATGCCTGACCTATCTTAAGATCATTCGAATACTCAAGGAAAATGCTTCCTGTGAGAGGAAAATAGCGATTTTCTTCTCTAGAAATGAACATTCAACAACTCAAGACTGTCCAAGAGTCAGTAAAATTTCAACATACAAACTGCAACAAGTTCTCTAACGAGATCGATTGATAAATGATGAATGAGAAATATGATACATTTACCAATGTTGAAGGTCTTACATTAAATGGTTAAATGACTGGAACCCTGATTAACATCTGAACTTGAAATATAGCGCAAATCCTGAAATGCAAGACTTGTTCTCCGATTTTATTTTAAAATATGATTCATGGTGCGCATTAATCTTTCACTTCTTTGCGAATAAAAATTAAAAAATAAATGTCGCTGATAGAACACAGATGTTAAATAGTCTTCTACAACATACAATTGAAACAGCAAAAGAATCAATGCGCAAAGTCAACAAACAACTGGTCGTTTCTGATCAAATAATACTTTAACTTTCATCATCATTTCGTACCTCTCCTTCCTCAAACTTCGAGTATTTTTTAATGTACGAACCTTGGTATTTCTTTTTAATTTTTTTTTTTTAAGAAAAAGAACAAAACTCATTCTTGCTCAATGCATTAAACACACGAGCACAACGTATAGTACGTGTTGATTCAGTAAAAGTAATTATATCAGCCAATGCATTTTATTATCTTATTTTGACTAAATGTGTACTATTTGCGTTAAAAATCTTTTTATTAAATTTAAAGTATTCCTGCAGACCGAAACTATGTGCAATTTTAACTATTTTGTGCTTCATTAATTATCTTGTCTAACTAATTGCGCCAACATAATCCATGTCATGTTTTCTTTATTAATCTATTAAAAGTGCTAATTTCATTGCTGTTTTTATTTTTTCATTTTTAATTATTTTGTATTGCTAAATACACTTTACATAAAAATTAAAATTTATTAAATTTTGAAGCAATTGTCTGATTCATTTGATTGTTTAAGTAACTGAACTGTAAACTCGCTCGAACTCTATTGATAACGAAGGTGAAAACAGTTGCCATAGAACCTTACAAAGAGGCACAGGGCATTGTCTTTGTGAATCAAGGATGTTTTGTTGTTGTTGATGTTTTGCAATAATACGATTTCTCGGCACTGATACAAGGACAGATCTTGAGAAATTGCATTTGAGCTCAATTCTAATGAAAATTGGGAAAATTCTGATGACGGAAAAAAAGTATTGAAAGAATTTTTATTAAGTTACCGTTAGTGGTGAATGTCTTCGAAAATTTGATCATAATACACACAAATTTTAGAGATATCCGAAAATTTTGATGCGTTTGATAAGTGCATCGTAAATGGAGTAAAAAACTCATAGTGCCAACCCAACATGCGGAAAAGTGCATCAAAAAGGAGTTTTGTTACGATTGTGAACTCTCATCCCGTGTGACGACTACATCTATATTCAACAAATTAATTATAAATATTTTTTGTAGGTACTTTCGTCCCTGCATCAAAAATATTGTCCAAGGGGTCCAAGGTAACAGATTTGATGTAGTCTGTCATGTAAATTCGCTGAACGTAAAAATCTCCGTAAATTACAATTCTGCAGGAATCATGGATTCGATTCTGAAATTAAATTCTGAAAAATTGCGATTCTGTGGGTAGTCCCCAATGTTACAATTATTCTGAAGGAGGTTCTATTCTTTACGACGGCAGGCGATTCCTCCCCGAAACTTAAGTACAACAACAAACTACACAAAACAGCGGCCACATCGATGTCTCACCTTATCCTATATTATGTTAATTCATTCGTAATATGTTATTTAATATGGTTAATATGTGTGCAGACTAAACTCGGTGCCCGTACATTTCTAGCAGGGTCCACTATTTTTGGATTTATTTCAACATCGGATTTCGTGCATGGAAATTATGCGTGAACCGTAACTGGGAAATTATTGGTGAAAAATTTTAGATCGCAGGGAAGTTAAAAGGAAATTAGGGAAATCATCAGAAATTTTAGGAAAGTCATGAGAAATTGGAAATTTTCACGTTGAACTTGGGAAATCTCACTGTTGGCGGACTAAAAAAAGGTCATCACTTTACTAAAAAAAAATCAGAAAAAGTATAATTTAGCAAGATTGTTTGGAAGTGTGTAATAGTAGTACTAGTGTATTACTGGGAATTGGGAAATATTTATTGGGAATCCCAACTAAGGTTTAGGGCTGGTTTCTGGTTCCCGGGACTCGATTACCGGGAAAAAACATTATTTCCGGTAGAGATGAGCGGGTTGCCCGAAACTTCGAAAAACCCGACCCGAACCCGAAATGTTTTTTTCGGGTTTCGGGTTTGGAAAATTTTTATCGGGTCGGGTTCGATCCGGGTCGGGTTGTTGTATCATTTTATTCGGGTCCCGATCCTTTATTGACTTTTTATATTTTACAAAACTCTTAATTTTATCATCTTACGAATTATCATCATTATCATCTTACACGAATTTTGTTTTAGTCTAAGGTCCGTGAAGAATGCAGACGTCGGTCCTTGAAATAATTTTTGTTTCGAAGTAATTTGGGTTGTGAGTTTCGAAAGACTTGAGTGTCTGGTTCCGTCCAGGTTGGGTTTTGAAACAGTTCGGGTTTCGAAAAATTTTATCGGGTCGGGTTCGGTCCGGGTCGGGTTTTGAAAAAATTCGGGTTTCGGGTTTCAAAAAATTTTATCGGGTCGGGTTCGGTCCGGGTCGGGTTTCGAAAAATCGGTCGACCCGCTCATCTCTAATTTCCAGGTACGTCGGATTTTCTCAATTGTCCCTTTCTTCGGGGAAAACAACTGCCTTCGTAAGCCTATTTAGAGTTACAGTACCGTCCATAAGTATTCGATAAAAAACAATGAAATAATGAAAATTATCGAATACTTATGGACGGTACTGTATATGAGTAACATGTGTCTCCAAATTCGATATCGAAAACTTTTCATCCTTACTTTATTAAAAATTGAGTAGAAGGAACACTCTTCTTCGGATAAAATTTATTGCACTTACGGAAATATATTTTTGCATCAAATAGAATTTTGTACTTCTGCGCAGCTTTTTAACACTGCAAAAACTTGCGCAGAAGTAAAAATTCTATTTCATGCAAAAATTATTTCCGTAAGTGTATATAATTTATTCACTGCAGTGGCGTTAAAAAATACATTAATTGTTGGTGTGAAACTTTGTTTGGTTGATTTGTTGCTTTGGTGAATAAAATAGCATATGCATCTGCAGAATTTATTTATCTACTCGGGCGGTTGCATCCCCCTCGAAGATAAAAAGTTTCTCCGCAGGTGGGCATCTACTATAAAATCTGGAAAAAAGATTATAACACGATCCGAAGCGCTACCTTTCAACTCCTATAATGAAATATAAAAGAAAAGAGTTTCTAAAACTTGCGATAACATTTTTTGAAATCATGAAAGGAATATACAGGGAAACTACAAGTCACAAAGCCACTGACAATAGTTATTTACATCACAAGCATCAAGTTTTTTATGCCTTATTAGGGCTGAAATTATAAATGTTGCTTTTCAGGGCGTGTAAAATGTTGAATTGTTGTAGAAGTTACGTTAGCGTTGTGAAATTGTTGTATTGTCATTTGATTTCGCATTACCAACTTTGTGAAAAACTATCAATTGAAATATCTTCCAAACTGAAGCCAAAACTGAATAATTTTCTCCATTTCAGGGCTTAATAATAGTAATCTGCCTTAACAACCCATGAAGGGTTAGGGGCTAGATCATTATTTACTAGTTTCGCTACTTTTTTGTGGTGCTACTTTTTAGGTCCTTTCATAACCGGAAAGTTTTTACTGTGCCAGTGGTAAGCTGTGCTTAAAGGGGTGACCAAATCGGGAGTGTGAGAATTTGGCGAGAAAAAGAGGGAAAAGAACTAATATTGGCGAAATTCACATTTCTCAACAACCAAGTTCTGCTTTCAAGTTGGTTTTTCCAAAAATGTTTGGGTTAAGAATAAAGACGCAAATGGTTCCTAATTATTGACGTTTACGTAATTAATGAACGACCCCGAAGATATATTGTCAGCTTCTTAGCCTAACAGTTTACTGGGAAATATCGACAAGTTTATTTTAAATACAAGAAGATAGTTATTAATATGACAAGGGAGATTCTTGATTCCTCATTCGACCTCTCTCTCCTAAGTGCAGCCGACTTTGGGTCGTAAAATTGACCTATTTTCAACAATTTCTTTTGAAAAGAATTGGCTGTTGCTCCTTGAAAAGTTGTCATTTTATACAAGTTTAAAAAAAAAATAAAAACATTTTTCAAGCAGCAGGCCGAATCGTCACAGTCAGTTCTATTTTTTTGTTTAAAACTAATTTATTTTGGAAGAGAACAATGGTTCTAATTTTTGGAAAAAGGATCTTGTTTCAAAGGAATCTTCGGCCAAAAATAGTTGCAATTTAGTCACGCATCGTCCGTGTCTCATCAAAGCTAAATCATCAAAGTCTACATCAAAGCGAAAGAAATTTCCGATCAGAGCGCAGCCAATTTTTTTCTTACTTCCTTGTGAGCTTTAAAAAGTAGCGAGC
Source organism: Pseudolycoriella hygida (assembly GCA_029228625.1). Taxonomy (NCBI): domain Eukaryota; kingdom Metazoa; phylum Arthropoda; class Insecta; order Diptera; family Sciaridae; genus Pseudolycoriella; species Pseudolycoriella hygida. The sequence continues at coordinate 130,441,096 of CM055406.1, forward strand.
TGCACTTTTCTTCGCGACTTTTTTCGTTTGAGCAAAATTTAATTTTACAAAACGCGCACTAGAAAACTCAACACTCAACAATCGAAATTGTTTTGATCTAGTTGCCCAAATTACAATTACACAACAGAATTTTAATTGTGAAGTCATAAAATACATCGTCGCAAAAAAAAAACGCGCATGCATGGAACTCATTATTCTTAATATACATTGTCCTCGCCTGCAGCTCATGTAACAATCTTCAATCAATCATTTGTGAAAAAGTCTTAATGTGCAACTTCTTGTTTCTGGATGATTTTAATGGAAACAACTCTGAACACGTTTTTTGACACAAAAAGAACACAGTATTAAAGTACAACAAAAGTTAAATTTCAGACATAAACTGCACCGATTTAAGTTATGTTGCGCTGAGATGGAATGTGAACGGCTTTTTGAAAGTTGCACAAATTTAGGTTTTCTTGATTAGAATTGCACTTTTAATTAGATGTGTAGGCGATATCGATGTACTGAACAATTACATACTTAGGGAAGAAAATTTTATTTCCACTACCCTAAGTATGACACTTAATACGCAAATTAAGGTAAAATGTCTCAAATTTATCAGCACGAGTCACATTTTTGAAAACTTTAAAACAAATTAAAGTTTGTAAATTTTTAAAAACTGAAAACTTCAATCAAATGGTTTTTAGCCATTTCTATACTCTACTAATAAGTACTAAGAATTACATCCGTCGCTCACAATGCAATCGACATTTTTGCTTCTAAATCACACGAACGAAATCTCAATTCCGTCATAAAGTTTAGGAGGTTAATTTAATTAATTTTTTATACGAAATTGATATGCAAAAATGATCAATTGAGATGGTCATATTATGAGCTACGGTTTAGTTCTTTTTCGTCGATCAAAGCGTTTCTATATGATTCATTCACACATACCTTTGTGTTGGTGCTACAATATCCTTTTTATTGACTGAAAAAACAAAACAAATGCACTATTCACCTGTGAGTCACAAAACATTAACCGTACGCAATAAAATTGTTATTTCATCAATAAAAGTTGTCTATCAAAGGCAAATGAAAAGTTATTTTAAAATTACAACTTTCAAATATTAACGGAAAAACGTTTTCTCAAAACACAAACAGTGTGAGCGCAAACATAAAAACGACCCAAACTTGTTCACTGAATAGCGTCCTAGAATTATACTAGCAAAATATTCTGCATTTTGCCTCGCTATATATGTTCGTTGAAGAAAATTCCCTTTCCATTGATCGTTTCATTCAACATTTAAAATACGTAAAACTATATAACGCGATTCTGTGTACTTTTTATCAATTCCAATTTGACCGCGCAGCAAACACTCAATAAATAACTTTCGTCAGTTAAGCATCATAGGAACAACAATATGTGTGTTTTGATTGAATTAACTCGAATACCTAAAGTCCATTCATCATAATAAGACTGAATTCATTGAGGTGGTGCTCTTGTTCTACAAAACGTTTTCTTCTTTTTTTTTTAATTTTTTTAATTTTTTTCTTTTGATTTTCGTTGTCCAATGTTAAATTATTGTCATTTTAATATGCCATTTTCCCTAACAAATTAATTTCAAGACCAAGTTCATTCAGTTATTGACATAAATTGACGCTGGTGCTGGTTCTACTATAAAATTACAATTTATATCACAATTTATAAAGAAATGCGTTAGTAATATTGTCAATATTTGACTCAATTTGGGTATTTTTCAGCGTAAAATAATGACAAAAAAACTCAAATCGGTATAAGGTTAATGCTAAAGCGGATAAATGCGCTCTTTTTTTAATTCCAAAAGCATTCATCATGGTAATGATGTTAATTCAAATTGCGGTTATGTAACACAAATACATGTTTTTCGATCGAGGTTTCGATTTTTTTAATTTATCGAAAATAAAATTTGTACATTTAGCAAGTAACGCTTACCGAGGTTGCATCTTCACGTCAGAAGTTCCAACAATTCTTTTTAAAATCTAATATCACGTAAGCGTATCGAATGTATGAGGAAGTAAACGTTATCTTTGTTATTTTGAACAATATTAGAACGTTGTTTCAAAATCTCATCTAATGATACCCTGAAGAACATAATTTTCGCTAAGGTGCCACTATTGGTAGACAAACTATGATTTCTTGTTCTGTTCTTCCAAGTACACTATCCATATGTAGTTGTGTTGGGTTTTTACAAAGAATGATGTTTATAAGTAAACATAGTGTAAAATAGCGTAAATGTTTCATTAACGTGGAAAGCGAAATTATCACACTTATTGCTCTTCAAGGCTTTGCATAAAATATATGGACTTAAAAAAACCACCAAAAATCGGTTGAGTAGTTTGGGTTGTTGGGTCCATTGCGTGAGACTAACTAGCGCTATGCGACCTCATACGATAGTTAGAGGTTTTTCATAAAAGTTTATTTAATGATGGTTTTTTTTTGTATGTTGCAGTGAAAGTAGAGGGCGGCATGAGGGCTGGGATGTGAATTTTTACTAAGTTGTTATCGTACGGGTTTTTCAATATTGCCTGATAGCCGCATCTCAGTTGTCAATAAATGACAGCTTAATAATAAATTACACGCATTTGACAATTTAAAATAAAAACATATGAAAGGACCCGTACGTATCTAAATAGATGTGGCAAACAGAGTTGATGTTACGGAAAGACTCGAAAGTATTTAAGTAAATATGGCCTTAACTCTTAAGTATATGAAATTGGGTAGTATTTTAATCGATCACCCAAAAATAATTTTTGATCACCTGAAAATACAATTTTGATCACCAATACAAAATAAAACTTAATTAGGGGCAAAATTAGTCACACCTACGCTGAGTTAGCCGCTTTAAAGATACATTCCTGCTTTTACGAAACGGTCGGACACACCTGGCCCTAAAAAAGAGTGTTTTATTTTTCTGGTGATCAAAATTGAAATTTCTGGTGATCAAAATTGAAATTCTTGGTGATCAGTGAAATTCACATTAACACCGTCCGAAGAAACGGTGTAAACCCTCCCGAAAGCACAAAATTGATCTCCAAATAGACAAAAATGTTCGCTCAATTTTCTCTACAACATAGCAAAAGTAAATTTTTTTGAAAATGGGAAGAGATTTATACTCGAGTTATGTACAAAAAAAATGTAGGGCCTTAGCAGAGACTCGTTTTTAGTGCCCTAGCTAAGTCCAAGGGCTCAAAATCAAAAAAATTCCTTCTACAAATTATCGGCCATAAAAATTATGAAAATCTGAAAATATTTACTCGTGTTCATAAGACTAAAAACCACTCTTGGGCTGACAGTGCCCAAATTCAATCCCATAAAAGATTTTTTGATTACCTTTCAGGGAAAAAAAGTTTTTGAAAATCGGTTGAGTTTTACTCGAGTTATCGTGTTGGCGGACGGACATTCTTTTTATTGCTGATTCGTCATCTAAGGACCATGATCGCTGCTCCCCCCCTAGTCCCGGGTCGAAATTCGACTTGTTAGAAACGTCGTGGTAAACACAATAGACCACTTTTCGACGAACTATGTTCTTCGTACGGGTCTTAAAAATATATATGGCAATATTTTATGTTCAAGTAACAAAAGCGAAATGTGAAAACTATACAAAATTAACATAATAGCAATAGACGGAATTGCCAACTTCATAAAAATTAATTCACTGCATACCAGAGAACATACCACAGAGTAGTGTCCGGAAAACAATTTAAATTTTTCAAAACGCATAATTTCAATTAAAAACATAATTAAACCTTCTTATTTTTTTCTTCAAGTGCATGAAGAGTATGGAACAAATAAGACGCGTGCTGAAGTCTGTATGAAATTTCAAATGGGAGTTTCTAGTCACTGGTAGTTTTACAGCTTTTTTGACATTCGTAGAAATGAAGTAGACAGAATACGAAAGCCACAAATGAAGTGGCTTCTCTGTGAAAATAATGTTAGAAAATGCAGGAAATGTAAGCGATTAATGTTGTTAAAGTACAATACGGTGGTCAAACAGTATTTTTTAATACAAATTACGCGTGAACGCGTGTACAAATAGTCGGTATCCTTGGTATTGAGGATACCGGGAAATGTGTGAAGAATTTTTTTTTAAATTAAAAGTTTTGAAGTAAAGTTCACCGGGTAATGTAACTGACCGAGAAAGGGAAGTACAGCTCACCACGAAATATAGCCCACCGGGAAGTCGTTCGGCTCACTAGGAAATAAAGCTGACCGGGAAATTTAGAACACCGGGAAGTGCAGCTCACCGGGAAGTACAGCTCACCGGGTAGTCGTACGGCTCACCGGGAAAATAGCTGACAGGGAAATTTAGTCCAACGTGAAGTACAGCTCACCGGGCCGGGGTTAGGACCGAATGTAAAAAAAAAAATATCCCCAACCAAAATATCCCCTTGGACAAAATATCCCCAGACAAAATAACCGGACATAATAACCACATTTTTTCCATTAAAAAAAGGGACAAAATATCACCGAACAAAATATCCCCTCAGACAAAATATCCACACTCAAAAATTAAGAATATTCAATGTGAAGTGTACTTAGCGCCGCAGGCCTGAAATAAACAACCAAAAACAAAAAAGGGGGGTCTAAGGGGCGGAGCCCTTAGCTGGGTTTGGGGCAGCACCCCATTTACGTAAGGTCAACTGCAAGGCTTACAAAAGCCCGCCGCGCTGCCCCAAACCCCGCTAGGTTGTTTATTTCAGGCCTGCGGCGGGCGCTAAGTACACTTCACTTCACATTGAATATCGGGTTGAAATATAATAAAACGCGTCTCTATTGTATTGCTGTGTTAATAGAACTGACTATAGTTATTTGACATAATATATCTACATCCAGTATACTACGATACTACACCCACAACACACAATATAATATCTAATTAATAATACCTAATATTCATCATTTCTGAGTAGACATTACAGCTGGGGATATTTCGTCCGTTTTTTGTGGGATATTTTGTCTAGGGACATTTTGTCCGGGGATATTTCGTCCGGGGAAATTTTGACTGGGGATAATCGGTCCTAGAGCCCAGCTCACCGGGAAATATAGCTGACAGGGGACAGGGAAATTTAATTCACATTGAAGTACAGCTCGCCAGGAAGTCGTGTGGCAACCGGGAAATAAAGCTGACAGGGAAATTCAGTCCACCTGGAAGTACAGCTCACCGGGAAAATAGCTGACAGGGAAATTTAGCCCACCGTGAAATACAGCTCATCGGGAAATATAGCTTTGAGGAGATAGGGAAATTTAATCCACATGAAAGTACAGCTCACCAGGAAGTCGTGCGGCACGCCGGAAAATATAGCTGACAGGGAAATTCAGTCCACCTGGAAGTACAGCTCACCGGGAAGTCGTGCGGCTCACCGAGAAAAAAATTTGACCGGAAAATATAACTTACGGGGAAGCATAGTTTTCCGAGAAATACAACTGACTGGGACCGGCGTGTGTAGAGATTGCCGGTATCAGTGGCATCATAGACTTTCTGATGAAGGTGGGAAATAATTTGAAAATAGGAAATGGCCTGAGATGCGAAATGTAAAAAGGCTTCAAGCTAAAAAACGAAAAATGATTTGAAATTGAAATTGAAATGATTAAAAACCCGGAAAAAATTCTAAAAAATCTCACTCCGCTCACGATTTTTAATAAAATACTAATCACTATTTTAATAACGCCTTTATAAATTTTAATTGACATTTTGACGACTTAGCATTTCTTTATACAATTTTGGACTGCGGCGCTATGGGCACTGAAATCCTACTTATAATGAACCTTACAATTCAAAAAATTTCGTATGAGCTGATTAACCAAAATATTCGGTTCACCTGCAGAGCAAGTGTGAAGACAGTCAAAAATTTCGCCTGCGGTCCTAAACTTGAAGAACAAATGAAGAAACATCAAAATTGTTGGTCTGACAATTGAGTATCACAATTTTGGTCAACGTTATCGCCCTACACCTGCAACCTGCTGTACGTGAGGAAAATGGTCAAGAGATCAATTTTCATATTCAGAAAAGGATTGAAAACTGAAGACTGTAATGGAAGACATACCGACAGTGAAAGTTTTAAATTTTTCTTGCGCAAACTTGCCTTTCAGAAAATTTTCCTGAATTTTTGCGAAATGTTCTTTTTTTGTCAGAAGCTTGATTCGATTCTGAGATTTTCTGTAAAATGCCGAAAACTTTTAAAAAGTCACAAATTCACCTCCACCTCCAGAAAAAATCCTTGACCCAAAAAACAATGTTTTTGTTAAATGGTACCATCATCTTCAATCAATTTTGTAGGTTTTTGAAATTGCAATGCAAAAACCTACAAAATTATTTGAAGATGATTGTAACAAAAAAAAAAATTAAATTTAAATTATGCGCAAAATCGTTAAAGTTGCACACGGACGCCATTTTGACATGCTAAGTTTTGTAGAATTTTCATGATCAGCTATCGACCACAGTGAAAATGAATCTGTGTTTTATTCGACACTAAAGGAGTGAAACTTTCTTCAGCAATAGTTGGGTAGCATAAAAACTAATTTGTCTTGGAGTGTCAACTTGCCAAAGCTGCCGAGTATGAGCTTTCTAAAAGTATAGGTTCATTTTGGAACAATTTTTGGATTTGAGAAACACACTAAGATTCCGTCACAAATGGAAGACACAACAACGAAATAATTTTTCAATACTTTCAGTTTTCACGCTGCAAAAATTAATTAAACCTGTAAATGAGATTGCTTTGCGTAAATTTAAATTTTTGCGTGTGAAAACGGAAAGTGTTGAAAAATTATTTCGTTGTTGGTGGGCCATTCAAATAAAATTGGCCTTTTTTTACCCCCCTTCCCTCCTGAGCACGCTTTCCGGAAGACCTCTCCCCCCCTAAAGTGCGCACGAAATTTATACTCACAATGCACACCATACACGTTTTCAGAGCGAAGACTGAAAAAAAAATTGATAGAAAACGCATTGGTAGAAAATATAAACGCCAGTACCTAAACAAAAGATTTATTTAAAATCGGCTACTCCCTGAAATAGTGCACTACAACCAGTTGAAAGTCTCCTGCATCTCCAAACAAACCTATCCGCAGCTAACGTCTCCCAGCTACTTACATCAACCGATTCGGGATTGGCATAGTACATGCTGCTTCGCATGTTTCGATGTGTTGTGGTTAACGTTTTAAAATTTCACATAGTCGACGACACGATGGAAAATCTCATTAGTGCCCATTAAAAGTATGGAGATGAGAAAAATGACGAGCGCAAGTATATTATTGACACAATTAAAGAAATGGACAATATTCTAGGACCATAACTTTCTAAGAACCTCATTTTTTGCTTAGAATTCAATGCGAATACGAAGAATGGCTATGTTAATGCTTTTTTCACTTCACTTTTATCATCCCATCTTATCCCTTTGCTAATTAAAAGGAAAATAAACCTGAACAGATCAAATATCACAAGAGTGCGCACGTTTTCGGATGATACCGCCCTCCCCCCTTGCACGCTTTTCGAAAACCCCCTCCCCCCTTAGATGCGTGCGCACTATTTGAATGGCCCCTTGTGTCTTCCATTTGTGACGCAGTTTTTTGGACACAACGTAATTTTGTTTTATAATTTGTTAGGCAATTTGAATGGGGAGGGGTGCAAGGGGAAAAATTCGAAAGTTTGCATACATATGTATCCTTGGCCCAAAGATTTTCGTATGGCGTTTTTTGGAGTTTGTGGACTTCTTTTTTTGGGGTGTGGGAACTGCATCAAGCCCTCCGCTACCGTTGAGGGCATTTTAGATGCAGCTCTGTGTTAATTCTACTCCAGTCAAAGTAGAGAAATTTTCAATTTTAAGTGGAAGAAAAATTGCGTTTGGAAAGCAGTTCAAGAGAATGCGAACTCAGTAAATGTACCGTGTTTGGGGAAGACATCCCTGTCATGAACTACAATCAAATGGAGTTATATTAGAAGCAAAAGGTTGGAGGGGCTCTGTCGATGAAAAAGGCATGTTGTCAATAAAATCAGCGTATTTGCGACGCATCTGCCTGTTTAAATGTGCATAAACACATCATCATCGATGGTCGATTGCATTTGTTGCAACTTAAAATTCAAAGATATTTTCTGCAAAGGTGTAGCTTGTATATGCAAAGTGATAAACATAAATGTATTATTAAATTAATATAAATCTTGCTTGGTTTCATAAATGTCAATTATTTTCAAGTAGAAATTAGTAAGCTTATAATGGGATCGCGTTTTAATTGAAAATATAATTACTTCGCACATTTTATATGCGAATTGAAGGAACTATTAATCATTTTGCTAATCACTAATTCTAACACATGTGCATACCACCAACAAATCGTAGATCACATCGATTTAATTAGGTTAAAGCATTATTTCGAAAGCAATTATACATACTTGGCTAGATTTATTCCTTTGTTTTGGACGATACTTAACTGTTGATTCGACAAGAAACCTGATCACTTTATCCTTGTTTAGTTTTTCTTATGGATTGTAATTTGTGTAATTGAGTGCGTGAATGTAAATTTTTTGAGATGAAATACGATTCCTTCCTATTATGTGTATGTTTTAAGTAATATTACGTTACTTTTGGTAATAGAACGGAACCTGTCCAAAGAGTTTAGGGGTCATTCGAATAGTTTTTATTGAAATTTACCTTTAACGCTCGTTTTTCTAACTTGTCAGTACCCCTGCTCTCGTGCTCGCGAAGCTATGAGAATTTCCGGATAAATCAATTTCGTACCATTCGGACTTGAATTTTACAAAAAGTCATTTCTGTACGTTAAACTAGAGGACATAAAATTTGTGCACAAAATCAACGAAAAAATATTTGAAATTTGAAACAATTCATAGATATATCTACTCCGCTGGACCAAATTTTCCGTGTGTTGAAGCTGAAAAAGCAGAAAAATTATTTTGTTCTTGAGTCGGGCCTTTGTGACGCAAATTTTCTTGAAAGAGACAAGGACTTGCGCCACATGTCCCTTTTTAAAGAGTTTTGGTTTTTTTGGATCGAAATTCATTTCGCGTAAGTTTATTTGATTTATTTTTATTTTTTAACAAATAAACATTTATGCGGGTTTTCATGGTGGAAAAAATTTCGCAAATTAATTGTTTTGGAAATATAAAACACTAGCTTGGTCACCAGTAAACATGTTTTTGATTTCAAAACTTTTCGTCCACAATCAGTTCTTTGCTGAAATTTTCTAGGAAACCTCCAATTATACCTATAAAGTACTGTAGTATCTTCTTTGATTGACAAAAATATTTCACTCGTAGTCCTCTACAAAACTTCAAAAAAAATTTGCTGGTCCTTAGCTGACTCTCAGATGTTTCTGCTGAGGATGGTTGTGATAATAGCAACCGAAATATCTATACAGATTTGTAGAATAAAATAAATTCTTTTCATTTGTTTTATTCTACTGCATCCAGTGGGTTCAAAAAACGGTGGTAAAATCCCAAAAAAGCGATCTTAGCTGACAGTTGAATTGACAAAAATGTTTCCTCGGCATCCTCTACAATGATTCTATTATTATTTGTTTTATACTTGAATGACTCTAGGATCACACCGGAACACATAGTTACATTGGTAAAAATGCTCCCCTCGAGTTCCTCTATAACAATTCAAAAATTAATTATTTGGCCATCGGCCAACCGTTGCACCGACCTTGGCCCTCAGGTGTACTACTCACGTGCATCAAGGTGCAGTCAGATGCACCAAGGTGCAGCAAGTTGCACCAAGGTGCAGTGAGGTGATCCAAGGTGTAGTGAGGTGCATCAATGTGCAGTGGGGTGCACCAAGGTGCAGTGAGGTGCCCCAAGATGCAGTGAGGTGCAGTGTATTTTGGGTTTTATATTATAGATTAATAATTTCGAGAGATGGAGTCGAATTTCGACCTGAGAATTGCTGGGTTTTTCGTTTTGGTGTCTAAATAACAGGAATCTACAAACAATTTTGTTCGTTCGTCCCTGTCCCAGACGATGCAGGAAAAGTTGCATTTATCGTTTTTCTATCTAATCTATTAGTTCCTGAGATAACTTGTTGCCCACTCTAAATCTTAATATGGAATTATCCAAAAAAGCTCCATCCCAACCCTTACTTTTCTTGCCAAAAATGTTTTAATGTTAATTTTTCACTAAAATATAGCGAAAAACAATTTTTTGGACTAGCGGCGACCTTAGGGCTCAAAGAAGAGGTCTACCACCCAGACTTTCATGAGCAAAAAATTTCCTCTCAATTTTCTCTACAATCAAAACTTTTTGGGCGAAGTTTTGGACCTATCTGTTGGTTAAAAGAGGTATCTGTTGCAATTTTACTCCATAAAAAGGTTGTACACGATGATGAAATAAGAAGTTCATGCAGTAGACTGGTCCTTTGTCTCTGTAATTTTCATGAAGAAAAATTGCGACAGACATCTGCATTTCAAGCTGGGCAGCCTTGTGCCAAAAAAGGTTTTATGACAATGTGGAAGTGGGAAACGTGTACGTTACTATGCACTCCTCGGTTCCAACTTGGCACCAGGCTGCCTACTTGAATAGTTTAAGGAGCTCAAGTAACCATAAAGAACGCAGCCTGATACCGAGTCGGAGGCGAGTGCATAATAATGTATTCTCATCCAGGATTGTCGAAGGAGCTTTTTTGGCACCAGATTGCCTTCTGGAATCAACCAGAGAGTCAGCCCCTAACGAAAATCGGATAAGACTTACTCGTCGATTTGTGTACGAAATACCCTAAATAAAACCATTTAGTTCTATAAAAGCCCAAATTTGAACTTACAATCGATTATTTATTAAGCGAAAAAGAAGACTGCTCACAATAACGACGCCGCCAGAAAAAAACGATCTTTTCAAAAAAAAAAAAAAAACAAATAAAATTCATCTACTTTTACCTAATGTTACCAGAATGCGTGAAGCATTGCTTCTTTGGATTTCAACTGAAATCTTCTGTAATAAGAAATCAAGTAAATTATTCTTTTTCTATCTGACAGGAAAATTGAGGGGAATCAAATTACCTCTCTTCACTGAGTGACGCAAAATCTTGAAGTCAGGTAAAACGTTACTGCCCTTCGGGCTAGTTTTCTAAAATTTCGAGACTCAATTAAGTTTTGTATTGAATTTCGAACTTGATTTTTTGAAGTTTATCGCATTGCGTCTCATGTATTGTGTCTTTTCGAGAGTTAATTTTGTACTTCAATTGTTGCTGTCAGGAAATTTATATTAAGAGGTGGAAATAAGATAAGGCTAATCTCATCGGCAACCCATACATTGTCGCTACCACGTCATCTGGGGAACGAATGTGTTTTGTCTCATGTTAATATAAATCGCATTGAATCACTCTTTGAGAGATGAAATTCGTTACCCAGGTGACGGTACCGATGGAATTAGCCATAAATTAAATAAATTTCTGCCAGGCACACACATGCCTTGTGTACCTTTTTTGGACGATTGATTTTAGGCAATTTCGCGAGCGAAATTCGCGTCGCATGTAAACTAGCTATGCCTATATAGTCCACAAGGCGCTTTAACTTAGCTGGTCGTAGACTTTGGACGAGAGTGTTACTTAATTTTTTTATTCAATATTCTCTTTATGGATTTGTAAAATTTATTTTTTATTTCTAGGCATACGTTTGCATAGGAAGGGTAAAATTGTTTAAGGAATACAATTCATGAGGAATTGAAATTCTTGTGTATTATAATTCTTTCACGTAGTTAATTTTTATTGTCTGTGCTACCTTACCGTGCAATGTCTTTGATAATAATTATGATTTGCGTGTTTTTCTTGTAAAATAATATGTTTTATTTATAACATTTTATTTACCAACATGGAATTATTGAATATTTCACATTATAGAGATTATAGAATCAAATGAAATTATAAAAAAATATTATGTTCTTCTAGGTCATTAGTGACATTTCAGGAACGAGGTTTCACCAATAAAACTAAAATGCAGGCTCATTAATGAGCTCGTATGCTCTTATTTATCAACAGTTTGTATTTCCCGCAAACGATATGTCTTCATCAGACGATCCACTATTTATGTTGCATTGGTTTGGTGAAACAACATTCTAATGAAGCTGATTGCTAGTCTCAACATTGCCGATGACTTCCGCTGATAACAGAGTCGATCGTCAACATTGTCAAAAGAAATCGGACCATACACAACGAAAACAGGTAGAACAAACGATATTTAACTCTTCAAGCTCCTCAATCAACATCGCAACGCATTATAATGGATGTGGCAAAGATCTAGTTCCAAATAAATATTGCTGTATGAAATTACGTCGACATTACATTGTATTTTAAATTGCCCATATTGAAAAAGCCTTCCAAAGCAACTGTGAAAAAAAAAAAATTAAAAAAAATCATACTTTATATAGACAAAAAAGTTCCCCTAAATTTACTCCATATCATAGGATTAGACATTTTTTGAGCTGGGGTCGACCTTAGGACCAATCTAAGGCTCTAAGGAGAGGCCTCGGACTCATTGACAAAAAGTTTGGTTTTTTTTTTGCACAGAAAACTTCCTCATTTGAGGAATATGCATGAAAAACCACCAGATATCGTGATTTCTGAAAGTCCATATCTTTCCATATCTTTCATTCAAAACATTAATTTCTTAATCAATTTTCACTTACCTTTCAGGAAAAAAAGATTTTAAAAATCGGATAAGATTGACCCGATTTATGGAGAAAAAACACGTTGGGCCCTAGTAGAGACTCAGTTGTTATCAGTTTTAGTCCAAAAGCTCAAAATAAAAAAAATCCATAAATTGTAGACCTTTCAAACAAAAAAAAAAATATGAAAACCGGAAAAGATTTACTTGAGTTATCTACAAAAGACAAAAAACCACTTAAACGGCCCTAGCTCGGAGGCCCCTGGTCCAACAGTGCGCAGATTCAATCTCATAAACGATTTTTCCGAGAGGTAAATGGTGGGACAGTGTTACATGTAAATGGGTCAGAAATGACCCTTCATTTACACGTGAATGGCCAAAAATGACTCATAATTGTAAATGTGTGGGACATGATATGTCGTTGTCGTTTACCCCTCGGATTTTTCGATTACCTTTCAGGGATTTTTGAAAATCGATTGAGTTTTACTCTAGTTCTCGTGTTGACAGACAGACGGACGTACATTTTTTTTGGTGATTCGTCATCTAAGGACCATGATCGATGCTCCCCCCTGCTCCCGTTTTTTTTTTAATTATTTTTATTTTCGGAAAAGTAATGTGTGGAATACAAGTTGAAATTCAACTGGTTACAAACGTCGTGGTAAGCCCCGTTTTCGAAGAACTTCTTATCTTCGTACGGGTCTAAAAAGTTGTACAATTGTAAAGTATGTCACATATTTTTCCTTCTTCAAAATTTTAAAGCGAGTGGTAAGTTTGAACTTTCTAGTAATTTCTTTTTGCAATGTTCATGAATAGGGCAAGAGGGTTTAACTATTATCTCAGTGTCATGAATGACCCTATGAAATAAAAATACTGTGGCATGTACGAAGAATATGCGTTTACTATGACGTTTGTGACCAGTCGAGTTTCGATCCAAAAACTGTGCACGTGTTATTATCAATAGGCAAAATCTGCACAGAAAAATTTATCCCGTGTGTCTGACTATCTGCCAGTCAGTAAGACTGTACTTGAGAACGCTTTCCGATTTTCAAAATCTTTTTTGCCCTGATAATCGAATGAGCAATTTTTTTCTGCTCTGTTGTAGTTATAGTCAAATTGTAGGGGACAGTTTTATTAATGGCATCTCATATTGATTCGGACGAGTTTTTCAATATTGGGTTTGAAGCGATTTCCAATTATGTTAACATAGACGTAGTCAGTAATTTCATAAAACTTCGTTCGTGCGGGTCTGCGTAGCATTTATTTTTGTTTATTTTAAATTGAAATGTAACACCGACCAGGCAAGCCCTTTTTGGTCCAGCCAAGCCGCCAGCCGACAAGTTGCTGAAAAGACGACTTGGTATTGGCTAGCAATCTTGAGGAATACTAAGAAAATGTTCTAAATTTTATTTTTAAGTTATTGGACCCGTACGAAGTACTCTTTTCCGTCCTATATCCTATATCCGTTTACTGCAAACAACTTTATTGTAACAGGGGGTAGATTGAGGAGGTAGCTAGTGGAAGCATCGGTTATCGTCTAGAGATAACGAATTAGCAAAAAAAATGTCCATCCGTCCGTCCGTCTTCACTTTTTTTCTAAACGGCTCAACCGATCACCCTAAACTTTGTCCGCCCTGAAAGGTACATGAGTTCTATGATTCAAAGATGAGCAAAATCGGTAAAGTAGTTCCGGAGATGTGGTCGAAGAAGTGTGCAAAAGCATGGATTTTCGAGGGTCGATGCAAAATCGTTTTGATTTGCCACATCTATAGGTCATGTGTAACCTCAAAATCGTTAGCGATCCCGAATGTACCTGTGATCTCGGGAACGAAACCGGATATCACGTAATTTGTGAGTGTCCAAAGTTTTCTCAACTGAGACTCACGACTCTGGGTGGTCATGTGATCAGGCCTCTGGATGTACTAAAGCTAGGACCAATTGTCCTCGACAAGTTCCTCGCTGGTACTGGTAGGTTCGAAGGATTTACGTGATGAACGGGAAAGGAACAAAAAATCAGCAGATCTGTGTTTCATGATCCAGTAGTGGGTCGTCCCAACCTGATAAATCTGAAAACATAAAAATAAATTGTGGATTTTTCCGATGTTTTATTTTCTACAAGATAGCGCGGATGCAGATGTGGGAGTATCCAGCTGGGAGACGTTAGCTGCGTATACGCCCGGTTGGAGAAGCATGTTGAAGAAGGCCAAGACCTTTGGATGGGAATTCTGTGAAAATCTTAATTTTGATCATTAATAGTTAGGGGACTTTCTCTAGGCGAACAAACCATCTCCTTGGCACAGGATAGGGGGGTATGGAGAAGGGTGGTCCATGATCAGTAGTAAAGACCTCACACCGAAAGGTACAAACGGTCTGTAAAGTGTGATGATGATGATGATGATGATAATAGTTTACACATTCAAATGTTTTGAAGTTGAAATAAAGGCTTTGACTTGTGCAGTACATAAGTTCAATACAAATCGATTAGCACTAATTTTCAATGCAAAATAATTGTTTTTCTGAGTCGACTTTACGGTCCAAGAAAACCATCAAACTAAAATGCTTGAATTGATGCATCGCAGCCAGTGGAAATGATTGGAAGTTCATAAAATCAATCATCGTTCTCTTATTATTAACGAAAACGAAAATTACTTCTCGAAAAGTACAAAAACACAACAAAATTAGTCCGACAGTTTACATTTTTAACGCAACCCGTTTATGTTTATATTGTTTTCAAATAAAAATTTCAACTTTTCTAAAAAAATCCGACGATTCCCATACAAGATATTTGTTTGCATACCCGAACGTCGACAGCGACGCTTGCTGTCATCCAATCAATGGCTAAACTATACCATGACCTAATACGTACGGGTCTTTGGTTATGTTTTATTTCAAAATAAATTTCTCCAGCCGCCGTTTCAAGCCGGCTTGAGCCGCCGCCGTCGATTTTCAACCGGCTCTCATGCATGTGGGATAAGTTAGCTCAACTCAAGATTTTCCGAATGTTGAAATGTCTCAGGAAAATTCTTGATATTGCTGGAAAATTTTTGAGATCTCAACGACAGGCACTGACGAAACGTATGTTAAGATGAAAAAAGTTGAGATATCTCAACATCGTACAGTCAGCAAATAGAAATTTGCGTTGAGATGAATCCAATAGAAAAGAATTGTATAGATTCTTGGACAAGTAGAATAGAATTGAAAAGAAATTGTGGTAATCTGCTTAGCAGAATAATCCAAATTATTATTATTAATCGTATGGTTTACATTTTATCATCTAGTATCTAACATTTTCTCTTAATCTATTCTATTACAATTACTTATGTCTAAGTTTGTATCTTATTTGTTATGTTGATATTTACGATGAATTCATCGGGAGGTCACGTAGTAACAGGTCCGATGACCCAAAGTGATAGTGTTGTGCATTTTGTGCGATCCATTGAGAAATGGCCACCATCGTTCACACCATGTTCGTTGTCCCGCCATATTTTTTTTTCGAATGTCGTGTATGTCCAGTACAGCGCCATCTATGGGGGATTTGTGGGGATTGTGCCAACGTTTTTTCCCATCCATTTATTGCTTGACATTTTCTGTCTTGTCGCCGTTGGCATGTATTGTATATGCGTGTTTTGTATGCACGAATGCCATATGCTTGTGACGTCATATATGAACAGTGTTTTCCTGATACATTTTCGTCGCTCCACAGCGACTACCCAATTTCAAGAAGCTTGGGTGGACTTAGGGACGTTGTACAATGTATTATTTCGTTGGAGAAAAATTCCTGCTATGCCAACACCGGGGATCGAACCCGGGTCATTTTGGTGGCAGTCCAGTGCGTTCACCACTGAGCCACCCGTTGTTTCGGTTCATAATTCTTTTACTTCCAAATTGTTCAAACGAAATGACATGCATCCAATCGTAGGATCTGGATTGTATAAAAGGCGAGTTGACATAGTCTGAAAATCATTCTATGGCCATCGTTGCTGATATACACATGGTCTTAAGACAAGGTGTACTGATGAGTCGTAAACGACGAAATCAGCACTTTTAGTTTATTGATTTTTGTTAAACAATTGGAAGTAGGATGGAGAATTGTCAGTGGCTTTTAAATGATGAAAAGAAATTTACGTTGAGAAGAAAAAAGTTGAGATATCTCAACATCGTACGGGCAACAGATTGAGGTTTGGGTAGTATATTCATCTTTATTCAGCTATAATAATGTGAATATCGCCTCGGCTACTTTAGTTTCATATTGATCCGTATTCAGCAACGAATATTAACGGATGGCGCCACTGAATTTTAAACTTTTTCAAACTTTTTACGAGCACGCAATTTTTTTAAACTTTTTTGAGAGCACTCAATTTTTGTTTGTGAAATTTGAAAGCGTTTAGAAAGTATTGCGATGGTGGGATGGCATTCGTGACGTAACTTTTTGAAGTTAATGATATCACTACTTTTGTAAGTTGACAATAAGACTTGCGTCATACTTGCTTTGCTGGGTTCAAAGCTTTTGTCGGATATCACTCCTTTTGTAAGTTTATAATATCAGACCTTTTGTAAACTGGCAACAAGACTTGCGTCACACTTGCTTTGCGAAGTCAAAGATTTTTGTCGGATATCAGTACTTTTGTAAGAACTGGGTCCCCAAAACTTCTGGAAGTGACTGAATCCCAGGAAGGAAGCACTTTCTGTGAACGTATTTCTGAAATTTAATTCTCTTTGACTTTGCCTTTGTAAGTCACTTCCTTTCTGCCATACTTCCAGAGATCTGAGACATCCCTCAAAATTCTAGAAGAACCTGAATCCCAGGGAGCAGGCAACATTTTCAAAAAATTCTGAAACACGTGTCGAGCTGAATATCGACCTGAAGCTACCCTGAAAATTTCATCCAAATCGGGCGAGTGGTTCACGAGATCGTAAAAAGTAAGAAAGGTTTGCAAAATTCAGCTTTTTAAATCATTTTTACATGGAAATTTTCAATTTGCAAAAATTCTTAGCTCCGGCTCCGTATCTCAACTTTTTTCATCTCAACGTAAATTTCTATTCAATTCCATTCTTCTTTTCCAAGAATCTATACAATTCTTTTCTATTGTCCTAATTTTTATTTAATTCATCTCAACGCAAATTTCTATTAGCTTCCCGTATGATGTTGAGATATCTCAACTTTATTCATCTCAACACAAATTTCTATTCGCTGCCCGTGCGATGTTGAGATATCTCAACTTGTTTCATTTCAACGCAAATTCTTATTCGTTGCCCGTACGATGTTGTGATAACTCATGAAAATTGTTGAGATATTGTGCATTTTCTTGAGTTGAGCTAACTTATCCACATCTCTCATGCCTGATTCCGACAATAGGTGCATCTTTCATGCCTGTGTCGATCTAACACAATGTTACAAGCTCCTGTAACGACGCGTTTCTATTTCGAGCTTTCATGACTTCATCCGTGTACTTCTTTCGATCCTAAAAGCAAAAGGACTGAGATTCTATAAAAGTGTCCTTCCAGCTTTCCTATTTCCATCGCCAGTCAATTAAATCAAATGATAAAGAATTAAAATGCTCTGACTTTTTTATTTGATTTTTAATAATATCCACTAACAAAATGTAGAAATATTTTTGTTTATATTTTACAAAATAGATCAATATTCTGGGTTATAAAAATATATTCAAAAATTTAATCAAAACTTACTGTAAACCGTAGTTTTCACTATATTGTATGTACATTTATTATTTGATTAAATATATAAAGTTTTTGATTTTTTTTAAACTTTTGTTTACCAATAACTAAATATTTATTTGTCTAATTACAATTAAAAGCTTCCCTTTTTCGATAACACGGAGCGGTTTTATTTAGTGTTGTAACCGGTGTTTAGACATTCTTTCTTTTCGGTGAAAATCGTTTGGATGATCAAGCTAAGCTACATGTTCCACCGGTTAAAACACTCGAAAAATTCGTCAATTATATTATGAAGAAAGCCAGCTTTCAATTCCAATCAGACGATATACTAACATAGTATGTTAATTTGTATTGAATTATAAATCTTTTTATTTCGCGTAGACGCATTGCTTTGCGATATTGACTATCATTGTGGACTTGTGAAATTAACTTTTTGTTTATATCTTAATTTGTATAGGAATTAAAATGGACTTTCAACAATTTCTTTTCATTTATGGCGCACTTGTTTGTTTTTTAATTTTTTTAAACTAGTTTGAGGTAATATTTTCATTTAGTCGCTTTTTTAACTTAACGAAAATTTATTTGACTGTTGGGAAGATTTCTTTTTATATTCATTCGTTTCCATTAGTTTTCTCTTTATTTACAAAATCTTAAAATTATTTTTTCGTTTTATTTTTATTTATATTTTAAAATAAGAGTTTTTTTTTTGTTTAAAAAAAAGTGGTTTGTGTATACTCTCTTGATATTGTACTATTGTCTGTATTCTTTGCTATTGTATTTTTAATTTTTGGCAATAAAACACTAAACTGATTAGCGTTTATAGAGGCAGTGTCGAAAAATGTAAATTAATTTTTTGAGGCGGCTTATGATCAGATAACAGACTCGAGAAGGTATTACTTCTTGAGTCTTTAGAGGAACATCGACTTAAGTTTATATTTTTATGTTATCTTATGTAAATTTTCTATGATACACTTCTTACAATTATCACTCCCTTACACCACTAAAACGTTCTGCCACTCACTTGTGTGGCTTCCTTTGTATATCAAATTTTGAAGTTTTTCTTGCAATTCTCAACTGAAAAAAAAATGAATTTTATTTGCACTTGATTGATTGATTAGAGACTACATCTTAATTAGTTTTTTTTAACAATTCATAAGTTATATTATAGTTTGCATGTTTCGTCAATTTATAGATAAGCGTATTTTTGTGTTACGACCAAGGTTATAAAATTATAAACATAAAATACATTTGTTTTGCTTGAATTATAATTTGCATAAAATCCAATTTGCTTATTGAAGTAATTATGCCATAAATAAGTTTTTAGCTTGTCAAGACAAATCAAATTTCGCAAGACTCAAGTTCTGCATTTACTTGACATTCAGTTTTCTTCTCTTTTCTTTTTCTCAGCAATAGTTTACTTTCTTATCGACGTTTTCCGATTCATAGATTTGAGTGGACGTGTACGACGACATAATGCCTAGGCAGTTTTGCTTGAAATTGTCTCGTAAGAATGTTGTTTGCACACGCTTAATAAAGAACGTATTTGTGCTGACTTCCGAAGCGTCTCTATGTGAAATTGGCAAAGCTTTTCTGAGCTTCCATTGTCAACTCTATAAAGGGATCATTATATTGAGCGCGGTGCGAATCGCATCGCGTAAGGTTTGTATGAAAGTTCAACTTGACAAAAAAAATTTTTGTTTTGTCAAGTTGAGCTTTTACACAAACCTGGCGCGTTGCGATTCGCATCGCGACTTATATAATGACCCCTTAAGAGCGTTTTTCTCTCAAATCACAAAGCTTTCAAATGAATTTTTGCTGTGTGCGTGTTAGGGACCGTTCATAAAGGATGTCACGCCGAGGGGGGAGGGGGGGGTCTAGGACATCCGTGACAGAGCGTGACAGGGGGGAGGGGGGGGGGGGGGGTTCGAGAGCTGCGTGACGTCACAATAACCCGTACGATTCGTGTCAAAAGAACAGTGATTGCAAAATCATGATCGAAAGACCCAATCTCTCAAATTCAATACGACGGATATCAAGTTTGGTTCAGATTTGACCGAAAAATAGGGGCACAGACGAAAAGTGTGAAGGACATTTTTTGCAGATTTCGTTTTTTAGAACCCAATGTTACAAACGTAGTGACAAACACTGTAGACACTTACTTCATACGGGTCTAAAAAACAGCTATGTAGCTCGGTGGGGAGAACAACAACTCACCCACACAACTGTGAAACTCTGTTACCGTAAGGTACGGCGAATTTTCGAAAATGGTTCTATTCTGTTAACTTTTGTTCTTCTGTCATGCAACGTACTGTAACATACTCATTAACATTTAGTGCTAATACTTCTTGAAATTTGAGTGTCATGCTAATTGGTAGGTTAGCGTGACGTCACACCAGGGGGGGGGGGGGGGTTTTTTGTATGAGGCTGGGTGTACACTAGCGGGACAGGGGGGGGGAGGGGGGGTACGAAAAAGCCGATTTTGGCGTGACATCCTTTATGAACGGCCCCTTAACAACGCCGGTTCATTTGACAACTTTTAAGTTTTTTAAAACTTAACTTTCCGGGTTTTTTGATCTAAACGTCTAAGAGCTTCAAATTTTGTTGGAATTCTTTGGGCACCTTGTGTGCGCTCACAAATAGCGTTTTGTTGAGGTTTTGTTGGAAGGCAATTCTGATGAGATAATTCTTATTTGCTCAGTTCTTCATCTCCTGTGTAGTCAAAATAGTAATTTTCTCGCCTGAACTATCACCGTTTTTGTTGTTTATAAGACTTATACTAAATTAAGGATAATAACGGCTATTCACGACGAGCCATATTTATATAATAATATAATATTTTTTAGCGAGTGTAAGGTTTCCAGCACGAGCCAGAAACAGCCGATGACATTCTCATTTAGGGTGTATCTTGTATTGGGATTTTTTCGAGTGCACTCATTTTACAGTGTGCGGTTGCGGCAATTTGTTGCGTGACTGTTAGTCTATCATAGTTTTAGGCGTGTAGAAAGATTTAATTTACAGATGATAAATATAAAATCATTTAATTAAATCATAAATATAAAAACATTTTCAAATCATCCCATCCGTAGGATAATTTTTTATCAGAGCATAATTCTGCGTCAATTCAAAATAACTTATGTCATTGTTGTCAAACTGATTCACTATAAACACACGATATTTGAGAACTAGTTAGAACACGTTACCCTGTGGAAGAATAGTGAATTCCACCTCGAGCGAATTGCCGCCGCAACACTTCTCAACGTTAAGAAAGTCCTTTCGGCGAGAAAATGTTTTTGAAGTCGAAGTTTTCTATTCTGTGGTTTCAAATAAATTACCGGAAAACTGGAAAACATTTTATTTTTTCCTTTTACCGCAAGCTTTTTAAAGTCCTAGAACAGAAATGTTCTATTTTGATCTAAACTGTGCTAAATAGATAAATTTTTGGTGTGCAATATCATTTTCCACCATATCCATATGCGACTTTTTATTTCAGGAGAATTTTTTACTAGTATTTTTACTAGCAGTAGTTTTACTAGCATTATTTCTAATACACTAGCGGAATCATAAGATTGTGCAACGTTTCATTTTACTAGTAAAAACTCCTGAAATAAAAAGTTGCGCAATCTTATGATTCCCCTACTGTGAGATTTTCCGAGTTCAACCGAAATTATGATATTCATTTCTACTAGCTTTGTGGGGAATGCGTCAAGTACAAAGTAAGTTTTTTTTATAACTTTCTAGATTTCGTTGCAAAAAATACCCTTTCCGTGTAAAAGAGTGTAAAGAGTGAAATTTTCTCTACGTATGAGACGCAGGTAAATGTCACTTCTCACAAAGAAATTGCATGCAATAAGAAATCCTCATACCAAAGTATCTTCAATGAATTTGGTGACGTACGAGAATGCAAAGAAAAGTAGCAAAAGTTATTTATCTCTCAAATTTTCCTTGTGTTTCCAGTAGAAATTCATTCGCTCTTCTTCTTTACACTCTCATTCGCATCCTACATCAAACTTTAATGGGGTTTTTTTGTAAATTTTTGCTTGATTAAAAATTTCGGACGATCGATGGGCACGAGGGTGTCACTTACTATAAAAATCTACATCGAATTTACAAAATTTTTTGGAGTTTTTGAATTTCGTCTACATTTTATAGATTCCGTTTTTTAATTTTCAGTTTGTTATAGGATTCGGCAACATCGACAAATTTGCGTTGCATAGCCGAATCGAGTTACAAATCGATTGTTTCTTCTTCGGCAATAATGAATTATGAATGAATAAGTGACATCCCCGTTCGATGGGTAAAAAGTTTTAAACGTTTTGTTTGTCATTTCACCGTAAAAATTTGGTTTGTAAACTTTTGAACGTTAAGCCTTGCTTGTGATTATCATAAATTTTTATATCTCTTTTCACCCTGTTGTTAGTTTAGTTTTTATCACTTTTACTCCAGTATAATTTGGTAGCTAATTTCGGACGTTGAACAAATATTCAGTTCTTTAAATCTTAAAACAAGCCAAAAGGTTCATTGAATTTTTAATGTTTTTTCTTTTTTTCCTTTCTTTTTAAAAACATTTTCACTTTGTTATGTAAAGCAACTTGAACATAAATTTTCGAGCCATGTTTTCGATAAATGGAAGCTACAATTTTATTTTCTAAAAATCACATTACTTTATATAAATCCTTAAAAAAATTAGTTTTATGGGATTTTAATCGTCTTTTAAAACATTAGCGTAATGCCTTCCCCCAACACGGATTGCATTTTATATATAATTTTTTTCCATTTTGTTTTAGAGTTACAAATTAATTAAATCTTATCTAAAAATTTAAATTTTTCTCTTCCTTGCATCACATACCACTCTCGATACGTTCCTTATAAATTATTGTAATTAGATTTGAATAAATTGAATGTGCGAGCGAGTGTACGAGTCAACGATTTCTTTCATGTCAAGTAAAATAAAATTTGATTTCTCGAAATACTAACAAACTGTACGAATAGTGTACGAAAAAAAGGAAAAAATTTCAGCATTTTTTATAGAAAAAAAAAATATTTTCAGCACTTTTTTGCTTAAAGGTAATATTTGCAAAAAAAATAAAGAAAATTTAATATACACAAATAATACATGACTCAATCAGTGTGTAGACTTTTTGTTGTAGACTCTACAACCTTAAACATAAATCCCTTAAAGTTTCACGTCCTGAACGTCTGTGGGAGTTCTCGATTGAGATTTGGAGTGGTTATTATCGTTTGGTGTGTATGGGGTAGGTTCAATAATATTATTTTGTTTAATATTTTGTGCTGTAATGTTGATACAATAAGATGCGGGTAAATGATGCTGAAATTGTTTCTCAAAAACATCTTCCATTTCGTGCATACAATCTCTTATATCCTCCTGAAATGGAAATAGAAAAAAAGTTTTAACAAATGTTTGCTTTTCGTGTTATCTTATCTATAAACACTATAAAATTTGAACTTTAGTCACTGAGTTTGAACGCAACTTATCGTATAAAATGACTAGGACGCTCCATGCTTTCATTTCACTACTGTATAACCCCCTAACAATTTTCAATGGATTTTTCTAAACGGTTTTCTTAGCTGTATCGTTTTCCCAGCGACAACATGCTGTCAGCGGCTAACACTTTCAACTTTTATGAGAAAATTTTCGAAAGGTCTCATAGCAAAGTAGACATTGCAGTGCTCTCGCTGCAAAGGATGTTGCTAGAAAATCTTGTTAGGGACGAACTGGCGGTAATATTGTTTTAAAAAGCTTCAACAACTAACTCAGAGCAATGATTTCAGCATACTCAGAAAAGTTCTACATTGTGTTTGAATTCATTAGTTCGCATTGTTAGAATGATAGTAGTTGTTAAAACAACCGAATGCATGGCCTAAGCAACAAATAAATCATTGAATCTGTAAACAGAGTCGTTTGAAAACAATTTGGTACGGAAAGTGAGCCATACAACAACTGAGCAAGACTCGCAATTTTTCGTCGTCTGTGTTCAGTCAAATAATGATAGTAGTTTGTTACAAACGAACTCGATTTTTCTAAAACTTGACTATCTAGCATAACAGAGGCTACAAAAAATACTATAGACAGACTAAAAAGTTCCATCATATTACCTCATTATGTTCTTTCAGGCGTAACCGATGGATAATAATCTCAGTTTATAACCGAGTGTTATAGTAGTATATTAAAATAATAATAATCCGCCGTTACAACCCGTCCGGTTCAGAGATTAGATCATTTTTATTTACTAGTTCCGCAATTTTTCGTGAACTTTTGCTCACATGGATTCTTCCGAGAGCTCCTTTCGTTACCGACGGTTCTTACTGTGTCAGTGGTAAATTGCACACAAACCTAGTGCCATCTTTGATGTACTAGGTGCGGAAACAAGTAGGGCATAGAATGCCACTTCGCCCCATCAATGTGTTTTACCGGCAGGCATTTTTTGGACCACATGCTTAACGTGAATTCCGAACCACGCCTAACGGTAGCAAGCATTGTACCATTAGGATTTCTTCTGGTGCTAATTAGACCTTCGTCTAATGCAAGACTCAGATATTTGTACACAGAATTCATCGAATATGGTGACGTCACATTTGTCATTCTTTACGATTCGTTGCAGCACAAAATTCACAACTACCCATATTATGAAGTCTGGGTGTGCCTAGGAACGTTACTTTCATTGAAGAAAAATCTTATACAGAATTTCTCACCACCAGGATTAAACCCGGATATTCTTGGTGGAAATCCAGTACGTTACCACTGAGCTAACGCATCCTACGGAACGGAATACAAGAGGTATAATCGCGTTATTATAGTCGACGTGAAGGGAATATTTCAAGGGGCGTCAGTCTCGTGAAAACTCACTACACCGAGACGACGCAATATACCCCTTCTATTATACCATAATTTATAAAATTGGAGCCTATAAAGGTCAATCATGCAGAAAACATTGAAATAAACTTTATAACGAAAAACTCTAATTTTCATTTAATTGCAGTACATTAAATTTTGTAACGTGTGACGCGTCTGTATTGGTCTGTACCATGGATTTTTGATCACCGGAGACGCGAATATTTTAACTACTTCGTTTTATCAATATTTGAGTTACAATTTTTTGAAAAAAGAACCGGCAATAGTTTCAATTTGTTTTCACTATCTTTCAGCCCACGTACGTGAGGTCTTCATTGTAGTCGACACGACTATATTTACGGTTATTATAAACCTCACCGTTCACAAGCAACTCGATTATAACCCCGAAAAATCTGCAATAATTGGCCCATTTTAAGCTAAGATGTAATGAAATTTTTTGTTGGTCCGTTTGCCTACCTGTCAAATCCGAGTGTGTTATGGCCGATTTTCAGGAATAGTTCGAAGTTGAGAAAAATCGGCCAAAAATTTCCGAAGGTATTACCACGAAAGTGGTACAAATAACATGTGGGTTTGACGAATTAAGTTTGCGCATGCAGGACTCTGCGTAGCTTTATGCTCCTTAAGAAGGCAGCTTGACGAGACTGTGTGGGACCTCACTCTTGAAGTTTCTGATTAACATATTTCAATGACACGGATGATTTTGTAGTAAAAAAAAGAATTCATCGAAATTATATAGTAGAATTCTGCTTGTAGATTTTCTTTAATTTTAGCTTAATTTTTTATGGAAGTATTCATATGTTTATGCACAATTTCCGGTAATTTTAACAAATAACGTAATTCAGGCGCTTAGTGCGATGTCGGCTTATGTCATGGTATACAAAATTTCATGATGAAGTGCATAAGTTGACAAGCATTTCACTTATTCGCTTGACATGTTTTATACTTCAAATGTTTTATACTTAGTCATGAGCCGAAAGGAGTCAACAATGTTTCGTCTCGAAAAACTCCTTGCCGTATAAATTAAAATTGAATTTCAAATTATATGGCACAATCTGCATTTTTATCAAAAACCTAAACTTCATTTGTATAATTGCTTTTTGAGTAAAAAGTAAGTTGATGGTTTCAATACCAAACGATTAATAAAAACCTTCCTGGGCGAGGGTCGAGTTCTTAACTGATCGCAGACTTTTCTATTGCGCACCAAGGATGAAGCATTTTTCATTCTCGCTCCTTGCATGTTTTTAAAAAGTTACACTCTTTGTTTACACTGCAATTTCATAAGTAAGATGAAAAAAACAGCGAATCTTCGAGAAATCCTAGTAGTGGGAAACTAGAGTCCCATCAATTTTTGCCAACTGTTCAATTCAATTCAAAATATTTCAAATAAAAAATCAATGGCAACATCATTTATGTTCCATTATGGAACATTTTTAAGGAACACAAAACATCGTAAGAAAAAAAATAAGTTGACGAAATCAAGCGGAAAATTGAAAATCTAAAGATATCATATAGTAAACATTGATTGATTCTCTTAAAAGGAAAGATTAAAAGGCAATAGTCACGAGAGAGGTAGCCCTTAATACATAAATAGACAGTGGTCCTTCTTCAATTATTTTTTTAAAATGAAAGTTCACTATGAAAAAATGAGATTTGCTTAAGAACTTACCGAAAAGGTTTCTTAAATTTATTTATATCGTCAATTTAGGGTTCTCAATCCCCATTGACAGTTCATCCTTTGTATTTCTTTGAATTTTCATTTTTATGAAGTTGGTAATCGTTAAAATAAGTACATTTTCTGGTACATTTCCTCGAGAGCGAAAATTTTTTAAAAAAATTTCGGTCGTTTCATTTGAAGATTAAAAATATAAGAAAGAATTTCTGACCATTTCTCCCTGTGTACGTTAATATTTCAACGTTATCTGCCCTCCAAAAATAAATGAGGCAAAACGACCACTGCCTATTCTCATAAGAATAACCTCGACAAGATGGGAAATTTTCCGAAAGCAGTCCACCTCGCTTGTGTATGAATCATACACTTTGGAATTACTTAAATTGCGATTCGTATAATCACTTCCTTAAAGCAACATAAAGGAAACTGTCGACATAAAAAAACTCAAGCCACTCCAATTTTTATATTAACACAACTGAACATTCCGAAAATGTTTTACGAGTCAATTTACATTGGCAATTTATGCTCATGTTGTTATTTCTAAATCGATATGTAGCCCATTACAAAATCGCTTCGTCGAAAAGCAGATTTCATTTCGGTTTAAAAAGAAATTATTCATAAAAAAAGATCGTAGCACTAGATTATTTCGGTTAATTTGAACTAGAATTGAATTTTCAAGTTCATTGCGAGTGTTAGAAGACTCAACCGAAAAAGAATAAAAAAGATATAAACTTCTATAAGTTGAACATTCCTTGTGTGTACGAAAATTGGCGCAACATAAAACTGTGTAATGTCATTAAATCGGGGAACATCTGCAAACAAAAATGTTACTTCTTTTCATTTTTATATTTCATGAGTGGCGTTTTTTATCATTTCCGTCCACGACTCATTTTTTCAATGATATTATAATTAAATATTTAAAAAAAATGATCATCTGGTTACATAGTAACAACACTATATCGAACGATGAATAAATTGTTCTCTATCCAGGGGGTACTTTGTACATTTGCATGTTTTTCGTATTTAATAATTTGGAATTTTTATCTTAAACTCAAATTGAATCAATGGAAAATGATATCTCGAACATGCGGACGCGAACGGATCAAGCTAATCGATACACAAACATTGTCTTTGAACGTAAATAAACATTTACCTGTTTCAGACCCGTCCAATCTGTTAACGAATTATACAGTTCCATCGAACTGATTCCGGTTCTCCTATGCCAATTCATTCCATTTAATGAAGCTGCAATACTCGACGCGGCAATGTTACTGGACGAATATACGAAAAAGTTGTGTTCTAGAAAATTTATGGAGCAATTTAGAATCACTAAGATTTGAGCAATTAACTTAAGTAAATTATGGTCCACTTCACCCACAATACGAAGAGAAAGAAAAACAAAAACATCGACACCGTAACGGCTAACGAAATGATCATTTCGGTAACAAATTAATTTTGGAAAAAAAAATAATTTTCGTTTCGTTCATTCTGTACTTAACTTGCCGTCAGTGTCATCATTAAATTAAGATATAACTACAAAGTTGCGGGACAACTCGTTTATACAATCGGTGCAAAATTAAACAAACGAAAAAAAAAATCAACAAAAAAAGTTATTAATTTCGTTGCCACTGAATATCCCAAATTAAGCTTTTCAAGTGTTCATGCTCTGAATGACTCAATCTCCCTATAAGCTTTTTTATCTTTAACTTGTGATAACGATTTGTTATTAAAATACACAAGACTAATGTCTCTTTATTCCGAGGAGCAAATCACCTGTGGTGTATGTCTGTGATAGAATACATCGTGATGACATTACATCAATAACTCTCGAAAGTTTACTTATGGGAAGTAAGTTCTTTGGTGTTTTCGATGTTGCTACAACCCCCTTGAACTAAACTCACCCTAAGTATGCTGAAACTACACATTTACATGTTTATCTGCTGATAAAAAGCCGTGAGGCAGATAATCGTGCAAAAGAATCATAGGATTTTCAGTTTTCTTTCGAATTCGAAGGATTTAATTTGATTTTCGTTTATTTTCAGAGAATTTGAAGGTTTTTTTTTTTGAGAATTTACTACGAATCTAGGGAATTGTTTTTAGTGAAAAAGAATTTTCTATGTTTTTATTCAACCCAACTCCTGAGTAAAAATTCAGGTGCTTTCCCCTCGCAATACTACACAAAACCCAATCAATTGTTGACTCATAGAAGATAAATCCTTCCACCTATAATATGCGTTTACTTTGATAAATCGCTAACTCGTCCAAATCTAACAATGAATTTACTACATTCAATTGAAAAAACTACAATAAAAAGCTAAGACCTTCGCCATTTAGGGGGTTAATGTTCGAAAGTACGTTTTGATTATGTTACCGATCACTTTCAACCTTGAAAGATAAAGCTTTTGGTTCCTTAACAATAAACCGGATACAAAATAAGATGCTACCTTTGGTTCGAAAAAT
This sequence comes from Pseudolycoriella hygida, assembly GCA_029228625.1. NCBI lineage: Eukaryota > Metazoa > Arthropoda > Insecta > Diptera > Sciaridae > Pseudolycoriella > Pseudolycoriella hygida. The sequence continues at coordinate 130,470,388 of CM055406.1, forward strand.
TCGAAAAAAAAATAATGAAAGAATTAGAATATCGATGTTTATGGAAACCGACCTAACTTGAAATACTGGAAGCTCTATAAAAAGTCTACAATTTACTTGCTATTTTGCATAATAATAAAAAAGAGAATTATTTAGCCACGTAACTTGACCGATAACTGCGAAACGATGAGTTATGTTGTGAACACGAACTGCATGTTTGAAGTGATTAGATTTTGACAATCTTTTTCACGGAACGAAAAGTAAAAACTAAAATGTATTCGAGAACGTTTCACATAATTTTGTTTTCGATAATTGCAATTATTAAATATTTAAATTTTTTGAAGTCTGCTCACGTTCGTACATATGTAAAAGAATTCCATCCCGAATACCGCGTAATTATAAGAGAGTGCGTATTGCGAATTGCTTATTTCTTTTATATTTTTACGCAAGAGACCTTGCATAAAAACATACAAAATTAGCTGTTTTAAACATAGTACAAGATTGTGTTATATGTCTGGAGGTCAGTCAGACGCACGTTAAATCATTGCTAAATACTCTAATCTCAAATATTCATTTGGTTTGATTTGGTTTCGATGTATTCAATGAAAAAAATGACTAATGTCTCATTCGAAAACATGTGTTTTATTGTCCGAATTTTATTAGAAAATTGACTCTTCTCCGTGGGAATTTTCTTCTAGTTTAAGTGTTTTTGATGAGAAGGCGGGTGCTCCTAAGGTACTTAAGGTGCACCATCTCAATTATTTTGACTTTTTATGATTTTCAAAAAAATACATTTAGCCACAAATGGGAACCTTACATAAGATTGGACGAATATTTTATAAAATTTTATAAAGGATGGGTCTTTCCTCAGTGTATGGAAATAGTTTTCACGACACAATTTTCGTATGTTTGCAGATATGTATGTACCATGCAGTTGTTTGGAACATTCACAGTTTTTCAATAAACAATTATATTATTTTTGCATTTATGTACAATATTATGTTTTTTACGAATGCAATGGATCGTTTTTTGTTGAGATGAAACGTGAGTTAAGTTGAGAAGGAGTTAATTAGCGACACAAATTTACCTAAAACGAGATTTTTCAACTTAGCAGACTACAGACCTCAACACATTCTACCGGTTATGCCAAAACTTTATGAGTATTACTTGCAGATCAAATCAGAGACTTTATCACAAAGTGTGGACTGATGACATTTATCCAACCGGATTATCGACCAGCGCACAGTACGACAACTGCACTACTGAAAGTTACACATGAATTGAGAAGTGCGTTGGACAAAAAACCGCTTGCAATTCTGCTTTTGTTGGATTTCACAAAAGCTTTTGACTCAGTTGATCAGAGGTTGCTTTGTAAGAAGCTCGCGAAACAATGTTCTATTTTGATCAGAATGAACTAAATTAATTGCAAGTTATCTGATGAATCGCAAGCAAGCAGTAGAAATTGATGGCTCTCTATCAAGTTTCATTCAGCTGAGGAAAGGAGTTCCACAGAGATCTATTTTGGGGCCGTTATTGTTCTGTATATTTTATTAATGATTTGCCGAATTCTGTTAAATACATGTTCTATCTGTATGCAGATGATGCTCAACTCTATAAAAGTTTTGTCAATGCTGAAGCAGACATTTCAATAGGTCAAATTAACTAAGGTAATGGTCATTGATGATACCCATCCGATTGGACGCCCGGTTGTTAAATGGTTGGAGTCGAATTAGTTTTTTCGAAAACTGTCAAGAATTTGGGCCTAATGATAAATGATAAATTATCTTGGAAAGATCATGCAGATAAAATCTCACAAAGGGTATTCATGGGTCTAAGGAGTCTTTGGTCGCTCTCAAAAGGAACGCCATCAAGGACGCGATATCTGCTGGCAAAATCATTGCTTCTTCGAAAAATCTGTTAAATCAATCGCACGTTATGTCTATGGACTTAAAAGAACTGATAATGCAGACAGTTATGTTACAAGCTTTTTGGGAAGCTCGTTTGACACGTTTCTAAAAGTTCAATCAATGTGCTTTCTATATAAACTTGATTGTTCTCGTGAACCAAAATATCTTAGTGATCTGCTTATTCAAGGACATTCAGAAAGAATAGTCCAGCTAGTGGTTCCGCGTGCAAATTATACAGTCGGACAAAAATCATTGTTTGTTAAAGGGTACAGACTGAAACTTATTACCAGTAAAAACGAGGGAAGTGAATACTATGACTTTGTTTCGGGAAAAATGTACCAAATTCTTTAATTGACATGTTAATCCAAACGTGTACGACTAACCACAACTTACATAACTAACAAAACAATTCATTTGACGATTATAACTGATTGCTTGATTAATGTTTGAGTTGGGAAATTTGTTGAAATGGGCTTTGTTCAAATCTGATTTTGGGATATTTATGTTCATATTTACGTAGTATAGTTTGGAGTGACTATGCATAGATGTGTCTTGTAATGGAATCAGAGCTATTTTGAAATTCTGTAAATATTGTTCATACTGGCGAAATCATGCGCAACTTAGTTTGTATAAGGTCTGACCTTGCATGATAATAATAAATATAATTGGTTCATTGATATTTGCAGGATTCTTAGGAACAAAAGGAAATTTGATCGTAGATGACATATGGAACGATGATTAAGAGGTCTCGTCTGCGCTGATTTGTACGCGTAAACAGTTGCCGAAAAGGATCTTGAAATCACAAGCTCGGCACGCTCGACCGTGAGTAGATTTAAATAAAATTTATATCATCAAATCACAAAATTTCGTGTGAAAATCACAAATATGTTTGAAACCATTTTTTCCCAAGAATAAATGTTTTTTGACTGAAATTTATAAAGTAAAAAATGTCAGAAGAAAGTATAAAGGCGGAGATAAGATTCTGTTTTTTTCGCCGTTCTAAATAATAAATCTCACGATGCGTTTAAATGGTCTGCATTAATTCCGTTTAGCAAATTGATCGGCGAATATAGAAATTAAAGAGAGCAACCGTCAAATGATGCATATTTTACAAGTACGTAGACATACCATAGTGGTAAAAATATTTTGGTCGTTCCTTTACGTTCACTAACGCTGCGCTGCTTCGTTAGCTTTGTTACCTTATTACCTGATACAATTGTAGAAACATTGCATCGAGTTATGTAAAAGATGTAACATTTGTCTGTAGCGAAAATCCTCAGCGGACGATTAATAAAAGAATAAGTGCATGAAACAATATAAAACCTGCTCCACGATTCATGTCCATCCACTCAACGTGGCCGTAAATTTCATTATGCATGCAGATCACATAAACATATAAATTACAAGTCCCTCATTAATCAGTTGCAATAATTCCATTTTGATTGGTAAACACATACCAGAAATTGTTTAAACTTTTAAATTACCATCTTGTTAAGCATATAATCCAAACCAGCCATCGACAACCGAAGACAGAATAACTCTTGTCCTTAATGATTTCATTTGTCCTTTAAAAGTTAACCATAAAAATAGCTACGGAGAATTCAGATAAATTTTCGCACGATGTATTCTGAGTTGTCTCGTTTGTGTTGAATCGCACAGAAATATTTTCTATTTTTATATTTCATTTTATACACCCCACATACGATTGAAGAGATTTATATTAAATATGTGAAAAAATGTTTTTCTTATAAAGTTGCTTGCCTTGACTATGAAAAAGGTAAAATTAGTGCGACTGGTCAGTTTTTAATTTCGTTCTTAGTTGGACTTTTTTTATTCCATATTATGCAGTTATGTGGAGAGACATGTTGACTGCAGTTTTACACTGTGTTTATTCGGTGAAAACAATGTTAAATTTGCTAGTAGGTACGTAAACAATAAAAGTAAAATGTTTTACGTCAATGAAATGTTCGACAGAATTGACCTCCATTCGAAAAAAAATTAAATTCTACATTAAAAAAAATTTTTTGCTCACCTCTTGCTGCTAACGAAATAAATGCTTGAGCGTGTTTTCTTATCTTATCAAGATTGATGTCAGTACAATTTCTATGTGTAATTGGTAGACGACTTAAAAGTAGTTCTAAAAAATCGAGTGGCGTTATAGACGATATGTCCCATTTTAATCGACTGAGCACAATGAGCTCCCAATGCTGAAAATTAAAAAAAAAATCTTTAGTAAATGCACCTATCCTGAGAGCCGCCTGCCAAGCCGTAGTCCACATTCCTTTTCCTCTGCAATGATGAGCAGAATTTTAATTGGCATGACCGGTGGCTCAAATGAAGTTTAAAATAAGAATGCTAAGCATGAACAAAGTTAAATAATAATGCCAATAAATTCATTGACAGCTCCTTTGATTCAATTTTTCCACATTTATTGAAGAAGGAGCTTTTCTACGTAAAGTCAAAAAATTAAGATTAAGAAAATGCGCCTTATAGCTAGGAAATATGAATTTTCCTAGTAAGTTGCGATCTGGCTATCCTCGTTATAATTTTGTCTTCACAAACTTAGGTTATAAGACATTTTTTAGCATATCGCATACAATTTAATTATTTGATTAAGGTTTAGGTTGGGGAAATCTTCACGAATAACGTTTTTAATTTTTAATTAGATGTGTTTCACGACGTAACGCTATTTTCGCTACAAATACCGATAACTCGAATCGACGCAGAAAGCTTTAAAAATGTTGGTGCCCTACTTAGGTAGCTAAATACTTTAGTTCAACAGATCAGTTGTTCAACCGCCATCGTCATTTCTCTGACGACTCACTTGTTTGTTCTAATATTTTTATCAATAAACAACCATCTCAATGAATTTTTCCCAAGCAATTTTGATTAGGATCTTATTACTGCGACGAATATTAATTGATTCAATTTATAATAAAATAAGACCGAGGAAATTTTGATTCAAAGATAATGATAATTTATGAGCATCAATTTAGTAGGTAATAAGCATACAATGAAGATCGGTTCGCTGCAAATAAATCCTCAGAATTATTTCAATGTAAATGCACCATCCAAAGGAATAATTGCAACAAAAAAAATCTTTACAAAATTGATCCTTCCTAGAATATTATTATAACGAAAAAAATGAGCTCGTAAATACATGCCATTTTTTAGCCGTCATTGGTTAGAAAGGAAAGCATTGAATTTATTTTGTTTTGTTTGATTTTCGTTCGGATTTTTTTACCTTCCTTGTAAATTCATCCTACAACTCTTGTGGTCTCCGAATGATTTGTTTAGATATGTTTTAAGGAATTTTTCAAGAAAATAATTGTTTATTCTATGCGGATTTGTAATACGTTAAGTGGATATATATTTTTCTGTTAATTCTAAAATTGTTTATTTTAAATTTACACAATTCTTGCAAAAGTCTTTAAGTTAAACAAACCCCAGACCCTTGGATTTTGAAAATGTATATTTTAATAGGTTTTGCAATTTTAATGCAATGTTTTAATGTTTTTAAGGAGCGTTTAAGTGCTTAGAGCTAATTAACAACATTTTGTAAGAAGATTTAGTGTCCAAATAAGAAAATTTAAGGTTCATTTCATTCACTCAAGCGGGACACGAATGAAACCTATCAATAGTAAAATAAAACCTTTTCAATTAAGAATTGAATTCGGTACCAAAGATTGTAGCTTCTCTTCACGAGATGCCGCAAAAGTGAACAGCTGCAGCCAATAAATGACTAAGCTGCATGCAATATTTTTTCCCTTAAACTCTTGTAAGATTAGAAGATATTAATGAAACAACTTTTCTCGTCAGCTAGAATCCATTATTCCCGCGATGTATGAAATTATAACATATTTATGATATGTTTGCAACTAGCATACGCTTGCTTGTATGATAAAATTAATATGATAGTTACAATTATAATAAGTTTTATGGAAACAAAATATGTTTGCGACAATCATATCGTGTTTCGGCCAATAAATACATATGTTTATACCAATATTGTTATGACAATCATATATTGTTTCCGACAATCATATTTTATGTGTAATTACAGTTTTATGATTCCAAGTACAAATCTTTTTGTTTCTAATTTTTCCGAAACCAGTGAAACTTCGTGTTTTTTGCAATTCACCGACAGTCGCATGAAGTCATTTTGCAGCACTAGTGCGATGACGTTTTTTTACTCACTACTTGAATTGAATTTTTATATTTAAAGAAAATCTCGTTCTTGTCGATGAATTGCAAAAAACTTTGTTTGATACACGCTACGTATGCTGGTAGTTTAGCGCACACGATGTGTTGCCGAACTCGCCTTCGGCTCGTATCGGCAATCTCACATCTAGTGCGTTAAACTACCTTCATACGCATCTTGTATCAAAAATTACTATTTTAACTCTGTGGACAACAAGTTCGATAAAACAGAGAGAGAGAGAGAGAGAGAGAGATTGTTTATAACGAATTCGTTCAATGCAACAAAAGATCATTAAAGACAGTGTCGGCGATCTGTCAGTTAAGTAGTTTATCTTTTCGAATGGAGAACCGCTGAGGATTTTTTTTCTTTTTCTACACACAAATTCCAAAAAAATGAAATCAAAAACTAAAATCGAGTTACGCGCTTGCTACAAAATGGAGACGAAGTTTGAATACTGACGAACTAATCCATTTTTCTTTAAATCCACAGAAAATGGTTTAGAGGTCCGATCCCCATGGAAAAATACAACTTGACTAAAATAGTTGCTAACCAAAAAAAGCACAACGTTTGTATTATCCTGCTTTAAAATAATAAAAACGTTAACCGACGAATTTAAACTAAAGAAATATTTACATATATATACCTAAACGACATCACGATTATACGATTATCAATGTATAAAAATAAAAATGTTATGAATGAAAATTGAATGCAAAAAAAGAAATCTTGAATGAAATACAAACGAGATACCAAATATTTGTACAGGGGTCCAAAATACAGCAAATATAATAAAAAATATCATACTTTTTCGAAATTCTGTATGGTTGATGTGTTTTAAAGATATAATTTATGTTGAAACTATCACACATTCCTTCATTGAATAATGCCTTCGTCTCAGATTTCTTTTTTTTTCATTTGCTTTGTTTCGCTGAAGAAGAACAAGTAGAAGAAGAAGGCACAGGATGATCTCGAATAGAATATCCGGTGTAAATTTTTTTATTCCGTTTACGATTAAATACCAATATGGGGTCGTCCATAAATCAGGGAGTTGGAAAATTGTTGCTGCTAAAGAAAAGCGAAAGCTTCTTTTGATACGATTCTTAGAAATATCATTTCATTGATCAGTAACAATTAAAATATGTTCGAGGTCGTTCTTAAGTTAGTTGACGCTTTATCTTGTCAAAATAAATCGTGAGATCACGGTAAAATCACCACATTGAGCAATGAAACACTAACAGCTTAACTTTTCATATTATTTTATTTATTTTAGGCTTACTATTATTTATTTAATTGATTATTATTGATTTTATTTATTATTTAGGCTTTTCATCACTTGTAACCTATATGGTGGACTCATGAAAACTTGATTTTATTGGACAGTATCAATAAAATCTCCTTTTCCGAAATATGAATGAAAAATGAGAATTGTGTCCAGTAGAAAGAGAACCGTGACTTTAGAGGGCGGTCCGAGAAAATTGTGTCTTACTTGACACCCTGTAATCCATTTAAGTGCAAAATTTTTTAACAGGCATGGGAAGCTCTTTCTCATTTTGGTTTTATTTTACATGTATACACATTCAAAAAGCATCACCGCCAGTGTTGTCGTCTGGTGTTCATAATACACATTCTTATAATATTATATGTATATATACGGTTCGAAACCATTTAGATGAAATCTTACAATTCTCGGAACTCAATTGCCTCACAAGCAGCCGAAAACATTTCTGCGTTGGTTTTTATTTTCAAATAAAATAAAACGACTATCGACCATGCTTTCAATGAATGTTTTGAAAAAGTGGTTGTGAGTGTTTGTGTAGCGCCACGGGTTTCGTTATAGTTAAGGATTCAAATTGTGTTCAAAAAAATTTGCATGTTTTTCTTTTCTTTTTTTTTTTTTGTTCGAACTATGAATTCGATTATCGAGGCTTGAGACCTTGTATTTTAATTTGAATTCTTAGGC
>CM055406.1:130496024-130540832 GCA_029228625.1 Pseudolycoriella hygida
CATCCTTCCTACGAGTCAAGACAATTAATTCGGAAGCACATACGTAATGTACTATTATTTACTGCTTCACTCAGATTGCTTTTCTCAACTCGTATAGATTTTTGCTGATTTTTGTTATTATCGCAAGATCATACTATTTTGCATAAACATGGTAATCTGATCAGTTTCCAATGTGAGTTGAAATACAAAAGCTTCGTTTAAATAGTACCAAAAACTTTTACTTCGTACTCAACGAACACCCTGATGATGAGGACATAAGTTCCTCGAAACTGCGGTTGGTTGACTATATTTTTTAAGTAAAAGTTTTTGGTACAATTTAAACGAAGCTTTTGTATTTCAATTCACATTGGAAGCTGATTTAATTCAATTGTGTCGAGTTACGCGAGAAGTTAATGTACAATTTTTGACCACAGGAGTTATTTATGAAACAAAATGATGGTAATCTGGTTTACGGAGAAATTTGCCACACATCGAGAAATTGATTTTATTTGCTATTGGCTAAACATTATACCCTTACTTCGGACACAATTTTGAGAACTCATAAAAACTCACTCGTGTTGCTTTGAGCAACGCGCTTTGAAAACTGATATTTTATACATCGTAAAGTTGCGTACCTCACCTTCGGCTCGGATATACAGCCTCTTATTTGCCGTGCAAATCATAAAAACATTGCGATGAAAGAGAGAAAAGATTTTGTATGGATTTTTTCATACGAAAACTTTTCTCTCTTTCATCTCAAGGTTTTTATGATTTGCACGGCAGTTATCTCATCACGTTTTCAAAGCTTGTTGCTCAAAAAAACACTCGTGAGTTTGGCTCTTATAACAAAATTGTGTCCTCATGTAATGATTACTTTCGCAGTGTCCACTCCCAATAAGCCAAAGTACGCGTTTTTGTTCTATGTTTGACGTCTCACGTAAGTTCTGAATTCGTTCAGAATTTTGATTGAAGGGTTGTAATATACTACTGTCAAATTCACAGTCACAGTTCCTTATTTCCAGAATTTCAGACATCAAACCTAGCTTACTGCCGCTAGGCTAGTTGTCCTTCAAAGCTTCAAAGAGTCAATAACTGCAAGCGATATTCGATTTTTCTATGAGATCGATTCTACCTGACGACGGTTTAATGAATAAATGACATTCAGGTGAAACCAGCTAGCAGTTGGTAAGACGTAAAAGATGGTAATTTTTTTTATCAAAATTGTATTACGTATTCGTAAGTATTTCATTGGTGGTGCTCCCTTTTCGATCGCGATGACGTGGACGAGATATTTGGAGATTCGCCATCTGCAAGTAATAACAGATGTTTCCAAATACTTCGATCGTTACAAACGTAGTTGTAAATCTATAGGCCCGTGCATTTCGTAAGGGTCTTTAAAGAAAACCACACAACGTTGAGCATCACTTTACATATATATAGACTTTAAAAAGTTATCGTATATTCTCCGAACAATTCATGTAGTATGTTCACAGGTTTTTAGACTGAGAATTCGTATATTGTAGTTTAGCAATAGAACTTTAATAACGTACGCAACGCAAAATGCTAGTGAGGGAAATAACCCGAAAATAGTTCAGATTTTTTGCGGTCACCAAAAATTTGATTAATATTCATTGTCTCAGGTGTTGTCGTTCTCCATTTCAGACATGTCTAATTTGAGGTAAGAACTTGTAATATTTTGTTAAAAATATTTGAGCCATTTCCGTAACAATTTTTTTCTTACAAGTGTGGAAGCTTATCACGCATAAGATGAAGCAATCTCGGGAATTTTCCATAGCAGACATCCGACGGAAATTTTGCATTATTTGTTGACACATGCTCTTTAAAAAATACATGCGCTGGGCTTAAAGCAGTGGAAGTTCTTTGGACATCTCTATTTTGACATTTTCGGCTGGGTATGCAGATCTCTGATGCATTGAAATATTCGAGAACTTTGAGGAAAATGTTCCTATAATAATGAAGTTTCGGTTTTTTTACATCTATTTACACCGATTTTTTCGTGTTTTTCGTTAAATATAATTTTTTAATTTTCAGCTTGTTAGGATTCGACAAGATCGACAAATTTATGTTCCATGACCGAATCAAATTCGATCGTTTCTTCTTCGACAATAATGAATATTGGATGAATAGGTAACACCATCTTTGGTCGTGCTTGAAGTCCGTAAGGATTGCTTCATCTAAGCGTCACACGCGTCAGAATTAATATTGTTCTGTGACGCAAATGACTATCATACTGATAATGTCAAAATTTATCACAATACTCTATTTAAATGCCATGTGATGAGGTATATTTGTTTATATTTAATCCTTCCAAATGCATTCCAACTTTATATCCACAATATCCCCGACTAACTAAGTAAATAGATAAAATTCTACGATCACTGTATGAGCTTTAGTTTTGAACAATCTCCAAACATCAATTAGAGTTAAAATTATACTGAACTCACTGTCTATTTACCATTCCATACATGCAATGAGTAATAAAGTGACAAAGCTTTTACACCTCTCTAAAACATATGGAGAATTATTGTTATCGCATAAATCGCGTAGGTACATTTTTCTAACCTACTTAAAATTAAAATTAAAATAATATAGGTACATAATTGATACTGTTTGTGTGTGTTGTGTATAGTTTCACATGAAGTTACTATCTCAAACAGCTGTTACGTTATGTGCCTTGTATAATGTGTATATATGTTATATTGACGGCATGCTATCAACTTTAGAACCAATATGAACTCATTCAGCGAACGCCAACGGACGATAACTTATACAGTGTAAACGTTGGAATACACTCGTACTGGGCAAAAATTCTTCACATCGTTATATTTATCGTTTATACAGAAATATTGTCACATTTTGATGAACAAGTTTGGAGTTGTTCATCAAAATTATGTGAAAATATTTCCAAGTAGAAATGTAGTTTGCGTTCATCGAACATATGAATTATTATTTTCACATAATATATTTACATAAGTCTTTTGGACAAAATCATTATGGCAAATTTAAGGGTTTTGTCCGTTGAAGAGGCAGCAAGAATAGTTCGGACATGTTGAGGGGATGGGTGGTAAAAGGTTACCAGAGAGGAATGCGGAAGTTCCGGGTGATAGGCCTAGGGGTAGAACAAAAGAAGGTTTACTGATTCCATTACTTGTCACTAGACTGCCGAAACAAGTTCTTGATGGTATTAAATAGTCTTATACATAGCGTGATGATGTAATTTGATGTCTAAAAATTCCCGTTTTTGTCATTAAAAGTTATCTTTTTCTAAGTAGTGCTGCAATAAGGCCGCTTTATTTTACACAATGTTATGCCGAATAATAAAACATCGAAAAAGGATATGCATAAGAAACCGCTATTTTCAATTTTTAGATTCGTTATCAACTGACATTTTGAACGTCACTTGCCAATTTGAACCCTGTATCGATGTGAAAACGTTAATAAAGAATTCTTCTCCATATGAGGGCATTTAATGAATGAAATTAATCTTAAACATTTTACATGCGCGCAATTTCGGAAGGATATTCTGACTATACCTTGATTGCAAATTGGTTACTACCGATGCGATGCCAGGATTCAATTGGCCTAATCATTTTTGACCCTACAACTGCAGCAAGAAATTGGTTGTAAATCATTCGCTAAAAGTGTTTTTTTTTTCACGCTACTTTTTGTGCATTTATTCAGCAGAGGAACAGTTTGTATTGCTGTATGGAAAACGGTTACCGTACAGCATCAGTACAGCGTCGAAAATCAAAGGAAACCAATTAAGTTATTCTTTTACATATTTTCCTCTCATTTTTAGATGCTTATCCCATTCCGCCGTACTTTCCAGCCCTGTGTAGAGCTTATGTGATTTATAGATATACCTATGAGATTGAGCCAAGATATACTGTCTTGAGGGTCTCCATATCTGATAGCGTTATACAAAATGCAGATATTTGGTTCGTATATTTTTGTTATTCTCGCTTAATGTTCAAATTCTACCAGGCGCCGCTTTGAAAAAACATTTTACAATAACATTAAACATTAACAGTCACAAAATTTCAAAGGGAAATTAAAGTCCATGTAGAAAACTAAGAGCAAAAGTAAACAGTAAGGTCACTTGAAAAGGTTTAGTTTGAAAATTAATTCATTTAAATGTCTGCAACACATAAACATGCAACATATATGCATAAAATATCGGAACTTTGTTTACAATGAGTTCCATTTAAAATTTATTGTATCCGTCGTCCGTCTCATAACTTTTCTATTTTATTGCAAAACGTCAGCTGGCTTATCAATAATTTATAAAAAAATTAAATGAAATGTACAGCAAATAAAATACAGTGTAGCGTGGCATACCCAATACATAACATTACATTCATTGAAATATTCATCATATATTGCTGGCATTATTTGTATATTAAATTGAATAAAAATCATGCATTACTTAACATTCTTATCAAAGAAACATCCGGCGCCTAAACCTCACTCACATTTTTATAATATCTCTGAAATTTAGTAGCAACATGAGGCACTAATCAATTTAGAAATTTATAATTCGAAATCGCTTACTGATAATAACTGAAATTGTATCCGCAATTACGGGATTTTTCCAGCTGGGACACGAAGGTTCTATATTTGTATACCCCAAACTCTACGTAAACTCGTCGTCGTTTCTGATAAACGTTTTACACTTTCTGCAACAATCATTTGATTTGCTTAACTCTTAATCAATGCAACACAAAATAAAAACGTTTTGTGGTAAGAATTTCCTCACGTTATATGCATGTTTCCGTTAATAGAGATTACTTCATCATACAAAACTACGATATGTAGGTATTTGCTCAATCTGTTGACCACGTTGTAGTTGTTGACTAGTTGTCACATTTATTCACATGTCAAGTGTCTAGATTGGGGAAGGTGTGTGTTTTTAGTTCGGTCACTGGTGGTTTCATAAACATTTTTCGAAAAAATGTTCCCTGGAAATACACAGCGAATTCGCAGTAGTTGGACACTAATGTTATTCCAAATACATAAACTTATACATGCCATTAAAATAAAGAGATTTGGTAGAAGTGCTCTGTAATGGTTTTTCTCTAATCACTCACGTAGTGATGATTGAATGATGGATATAAGACAATTCAGAGGAATTTTACTTATTCAATATCTTCCGAAAATGTAAATAAGATTTTAATTTTTATCATCATATTTCCCGTTCACTATAAGCGTAAGACTCATGAACCTTTAATTTATCTGATACCTCGTCTGATATGTTTGTTAGAATTCTGTCTCTACAGATAATTTTCTGGTGCGTTAGCAAGGCTAAAGAAAACCGTGACGCAAGTGTTAAAACAATAAAACAATTTGGAAATTATTCTAAACATAATTTATGTGTTTTTTTTATCGAAAAACAGTGTACAAAGCACTTAGCAAGAATGACCTCAAATCCGATTGAGAATTTCTAATAAATTATCACAACAAAAACCTCTTAAGGGTAGAGTGTGACGCAGTCCGTGAGTCTGCTTCCAAAATTAATGATATCACTTGAGGTGACGCTATCGCTGATAATACGCAGAAGTTTGTTTGAACCTTTTGCGTCACAAATGCCGGACCCACCAGCGGAATAATTTTTCAACACTTTCAGTTTTTGCACATAAAAATTTTAATTTACCTTAAACAATCTACACAATAACTTCTTCGAAAAAAATTTTTCTCCAAAAAAAATTTTCTGGCAGCCATTTTCTTATGATCGTAAAAAATTCTCCTGATGAAACTCTATAACTTTCTAGAAGAAACCATCTCTCTAAGTAGTGTCATTTTGGAGCTTAAATTCGAAAACCAAAAAAGCATAAAGGAAAATCCAAGATGGCGCTGCTATGACAGCTGGCAGCCATTTTCCTATGATCCTAAAAAATTCTCCTGATGAAACTCTATAACTTTCTAGAAGAAACCATCTCTCTAAGTAGTGTCATTCCGGAGCTAAAATTCGAAAACCGTTTAAGAATAAACGAAAATCCAAGATGGCGCCGCTATGACAGCTGGCAGCCATTTTCTTATGATTTCAAAAAATTCACCTGACCAAAATCTATAACTTTCCGAAGAAACCAACTCTCTAGCTATTGTCACTTCGGAGCTAAAATTCGAAAACTCCGAGCATTACCTAAAAAACCCTCAAAATTTCCCGGAAAAGTGGCATATGAAATTTTTCATTTGAGGCCGAGACTGACGTTCCCTGAAAATTTTAAGGAAATCGCTCGGGCGTTTCTCGAGAAAAAAAAAGTAGATAGATACATAGAGACGTAGATCGTTGACACACAACACAGGAATAAAATTGTTATTACTTTCAAAGATAGTTTTACCATTTTTATATAGAAATTGGTCATCTTTGATTGGCGATATCTCGGCTCGTTTTCAACCGATTTTGATGAGTGTGGGCTCGTTGAAAAGCTGCTGCGACGTAGTTTTTTAAAATAATTTGGAGGGGGAATTGAGTTCGAATTTTGTCCGGATGTCCGGATGTAATGTTGATGTTAATGTGTATCATATTCCCTTGACGTAAGTCATCGTCTTACGACAGAATTGAGGTCGAATTTTGTCCGAGTGTCTGGATGCCCTGATGTCCAAAAGTCATGGTGTCCGATGTACGAATGTCTGAATATCCGATGTTCGAGTGTCAGGATGTCAAGATGTCCGGATGTCATGGTGTCCGGAATTCCGGAAGTCTGTCGAGATGGGTCTCTATCTCTACCCGTCACGAGTTTTTTATATGCAATTCGAGAAACTCCGTTCCGATTTTCATTAACCTTTTTTCAACTGCCCAGAACGATGATTTCGCAATTCGTCTTCGGCTCGCAATAACAATTTTGACAAGAGGTGGATAATCTTATATTAATCGATAGGTCTATGAAAGTCCAACAATTTATAGAAGAAGTTTTTTTTTGTTTGTGCCCTTGGAATTAGCTAGGGCCCTAAAAATTTATTTCTGCTAGGGCTTTTTATATTTTTTCTCTGAAAATCGGAAAAATTCTGTCAGATTTCATTTATTATTTTTCTATTTGAAAGGTAATAGAAGGCCTAACCGTATTCAGACATAAATTTAGTGCCGACTTCGGTTCTAACCATAGGTCCATTTTTTTTACTTATTTTTGGAGATATGGATCACAAGTGAGAGCTCTTTGCTTAGTGCTCTAGGTAAGTTCTAAGATCTGCCCCAGCATAATTTATTTGGAATTTTTTATGAAGGTTTGGAGAAGCTTTTACACCCTTTCTTTTTAGACCCGTACGAAGAACGAAGTTCTTCGAAAAGGGGTCTTATGCGTTTACCACGACGTTTTAACCACCCCAATTTTGACCTGGGAGTAGGTGGGGAGCATTGATCCTGGTGCTTAGATGACGAATCAACAATAAAAACGTTGTCCGTCCGTCCGTCTGTCACCGCGATAACTTCAGTAAAACTCAACCGATTTCCAAAATCTTTTTTTCCCTGAAAGGTTATCAAAATATCTCTTATAGGATTGAATCTGGGCACCGTCGGCCCAAGGGCCGCCGTGCTAAGGCCGTTTAAGCGGTTTTTGGTCTTTTGTTCATAACTCCTATTTTCAAATTTTTTTTTTTTTGTTTGAAAGATCTGGGACAATGAAAGAAACTTTTTTAAAATTGAATCCTTGGACTTAGCTAGGGTACTAAAAACGGGTCTCTGCTAGGGTTCCATGTGTTTTTTGTACATAACTCGAGTAAATCTTTTCCGATTTTCAAATTTTGTTTGATCGAAAGGCTTAGGACTGTCTCCCGTTTGTTCCGACAGTGAGGCTTTGATTGGGACGCTCATGTCGCCTGTCGTGACATCCAAGCTGGTGAAAGAGTTAAAGGAAACCCTGAACCGGGTAGGACTGAGAAATCAGGTAAAGCTGGTCTGGGTCCCCGGACACTCTGGCGTGGAGGGAAACGAGAGAGCGGATGAGCTGGCGAGGAAAGGTTCGGCAACTTTAAGTTGTGGGCCAGAGCCTTTCATACCTATACCACACTCGGAATGTGTAAAAGCAATAGAGTGTTGGGTTAAGTCGGAGGGAGGAGTGCACACAAAGCGCTTCTTCTACATAAGTTGGATAAATCCTAACTGATTTTGTTGATTCTTTTTCTATTTGAGAGGTAATCGAGTACCGAATTATATTCAAAATCAAAGTTGGGCTCGGTGCCTGTGCTTAGGGCTGAAGTGGGCCTCAGGTCTGTTTTAAGGCTTTTTTCACATCGTTTCTTCGGACAGGTTTTTCAATATTGCCCCATCGGAAATTTCCAATACAATTTAATGTAGACGTAATTTCATACACTTAAGAGTTAAGGCAATATTTACTTAAATACGTTTGAGTCTTTTTGCAACATCAACTCTGTTTGCCGCATCTACTTGCATATGTTTTCTATTTACGGTTTGTATTTCAACAAAAACGGAACGGGATAGCTCAGTGGTAACGTACTGGCTTTCCATCAAGAATATCCGGGTTCAATCCTGGTGGGGACAAATTCTGCATAGGAGTTTTCTTCAATGTATAGCATGAAAGTAACGTTCCTAGGCACACCTAGGCTTCATAATTTAGGAAGTTGTGAATTTGATGCTGCAACGAATCGTACCCAGAAGAATGACAAATATGACGTCACCCATATTCGATGAATTCTGTGTACAAATATCTGAGTCCCTCATTAGACGGAGGTATAATTAGCGCCAGAAGAAATCCTAATGGTAAAATGCAAGCTACCCTTAGGCGTGGTTCGGAATTCACGTTAAGCATGTGGTTTAAAAACTGCCTGCCGGTAACGAAAGGATCTCTAAGAAGAATCCATGTGGGAAAAAATTCACAAAAAATTGCGGAACTAGTAAATAAAATTGATCTACCCTCTGACCCGGACGGGTTGGAACGGCGCGGATTATCACTATTTTGTAAGAAAATGTTGTTCTGATTCTGTGGTTCCTTGCTCATTTCCACTCATATTTATATCACTGACTCAAGGGTGGACAAAATATCAGACTGAAAAAGTGGAAATCATCACCCGGGAAATTATACATGGCAAATGCTACTTGGATGGGATGTAAAACGTCAAATTTTTACAAGGAAGCTGCCAGTGTGATAATTTCCATTTGTTTGGGCGATAATTCCCGTTTGTCTGGGTGATAATTTCAATTTTTTGGTCTGGGAGATTATTCTCTGGGGAAAATACCCGTCACCATACTTGCGTCATATTGTCCTATACCACTCAAAGTGACAACTGCTTAGAAATTAGCATCCGTTTGCTTTCCGCTCAAACCATAGATAGATGATTTTGTCATGTGGCCCACTCCCCCTAGACCTCTTTTTGAGAAAACTTTTTATTTTGGTTTTCTCCTCGTGCCTCCTTTTCAAAAGCCATCTTTCTTTTCTTTCCTCTCCCAAGTATGAAAAACGACCAGAGAAGACGGCATTCAAAATGAAGATGCTATGCTCGTTATTCTATTGGGGGCTATTTTGCGTCCATTCTTAATCCTCCTGAGACATAAAACGATGAAGAGAAAACGATGCATAATTTATTGATTTATTCACTTTTTCGACAAGGTCCTCTTTCATTTTTGTACGACGTATTTACATCAATTTTCCATCATACTACATCACTTTTGTATCATTTGTAGACAGCGCGTTTCATTACTTTTAGAATTTGCAAAATAAATAAATAAGCAAAAAATAAAATTACGTTATGAACAAAGCCTGAGAGACGTTTCCTGAGCATGTTTTCCTCTTACAGTTTTTCGTTGCTTACTCAGTTGAATGGCTTCAACGAAATGCCCCTGGTGTAGCTAATGTTTTCGCAAGATTCATTCCATTTGACTGTATTCGCTTTCATTCATCCTTGATTCTCTTGTGATACAGCGAATCCAGTTGTTATATTAAGATTAGAAAATTTTTTCTGTCGTATTAGTATATAGATACGTGTAACACAAGTCACATTAAAATTTTTCTAATATCAGCTGTGTTTGCGACACAGTAACAAAAAAAATTAGTAACATTTTAATTTTAGATTTTCGTTATATTCATGTTCATTTTATACGATTGTGGATGTGTATTTGTTACAGCTGAGAATAGTAATTGTATGCCGGTTCAGACATGTTCATGATCCGTCATACAGATAAGTTCACTAAACCTAGCGACGACATTAAGACATTGCTATCGTCGATCACATAAAAGTTAATTTTTGGCAACACGGGATTTCATGCTTATTCACACATCTAATGTTCATCTCTACAGTGCTCTCTAGTAAAATATGTCTACGACAATAATTTTAATTTTATACGTTGAATTTATTGCGCAAATCTGAGAATTGTCTCCAGCCTACGTTTTCGAAAGGACTCTTGCCTTTAGACCCGTGTGACATTTCAAGGAACATTTTTTTACAACACTTCATACCAATAAGGTTGGCTATGAATATGGTTATGGGTTTTATGGTGAAGGGCAAGGAACAAAGGATCTTAACATACGCATTTCATAACATTTTGATTCACCCAACTATAAAATCAGTCTAGGGTCATAAAGCGTACGAACAGAGATAAATAGGCCGATGCGAAGTTTCCCAGTTGCGAAGATTTTATCAAACTACTTTATGTTTGCAAGTGTTTGTAATTCCTAAGAGAAAACTCTAAATGGTGGCAGACGAGGAGCAGAAAATCGTATGTTTTGGATGCAACAGCGTATTCCCAAGGATTTTCTCAGGAATTTCAAGGATTTTCTGTGGACTTCCAAGAATTTTCTGAGGTTTACCAATGATTTTCTGACGATTTCCAAGGACTTTTAACGAAAAAGAAAATCCATGAAAATCAAAAAAAATTGAGAAAAAAAAATTAAAAATGCAAAAACGTTATAAGTCCTTGGAAATCATCAGAAAATCATTGGTAAACCTCAGAAAATTCTTGGAAGTCCACAGAAAATCCTTGAAATTTCTGAGAAAATCCTTGGGAATACGCTGTTGCATCTAAATATTACGCATTGTCGTTTCTAATAGTTATTTACGCAACAAGGGAGCAGGCAGAAAGTGCTTTGCCGTGTTGAAATAGTTATTTGGATTACAAGGGATAAAAGTATGAAAATTCAACCCTATGTGAGAATTGCTGCCCGCGCCAAAGGCAATCGCAATCGCACAGGTTGAATTTTTATACGTCATCCCTTGTTATTCACATATTTTTTCATTACGAGAACAACGAAAATTGCAATTTCGCGAAGTCAAAATATAAAAACAACAACGTGCGATCAAAGTACACTAATTTATTTTGTGTATCTGTTTTGGAAGACTCATTTTAGGCACTTTCGCATGTAGACCTCGCTCTGCTCGGTCTACAACACGCGAAATTGCCTAAAATCAGTCGTCAAAAACAGACACACAAATAACTATAAGCATCGTGTACGTCGACTTTCGCATTGTTCATTTCGATTTTCGCATTGTGTATTTTTACTTTCGCATTATCTACGTTAATTTTCGTGTTATGTAGATAAGTTGACAACATGTAAGTTTAATTTTTTTATTTTCCGTTCTCAAATGGGGCACGAAAATTACAATTTTCGTTGTTCGAGTAATGAAATAGTATTTTTCGTAACAAGGAGAAATAGAATGTTTTTGACGAGTGTGAGGTCTGCAGCCCGCGGCGAAGCCAAGGGCTGCAATCACACGAGTCAAAAACATATATTTCTCCGAGTTTCGAATTCTATTTTTCATTCCGAGGGTTCGGAAAACAGATTTTTCGTTTTTTCATAGGACGGAAAACAGTGGTTTCTCGTCCTAGGATTGAAAAACTTAATACGCAGCACGGCAAAGCGGGCAAAGCACTTTCTGCCTGCTGCGTAAATGACTATATGATGGCGTTTTTATGACGAAAATTGAACTTAGTATTTATCAGGAAAAGTTATTTTTCGTCAAAAGTATTTCCGTTTAAGATAACCATTTATTCGCACGAACACGTGCGGGTCTTGCGCAACTTTGAACTTTTATAATGTAGCTTGTCTGAAAAGGAGCTATAAATGTTTGATTTAATAAAAGGCATGTTATAAAGTTTGGGTAAATATTTGATTTCATAAAATATTTCACACATCGCATTCATGCACATCCTTCGCAATAGGAAAACTGAAAACTGTACTTCCTTCGCTTGACATTTTTTTTTTTTTTTTTTGAGAAAGAAATGTAAATTTAAGTCTGGATCTAACAATAAAAAAAGAGAAAAAGTCGAAATCCATCGGGTGTGTCAAGTAAATATTTGAATTTTGTTTAAAAAAATGAGAAGAACTATTGAAAATGGCTTTCATGTCGCTGCGGTGTGCAATGAAGAAAGTGACAAAAATCAAACATTGTTGCAAATAGAAAGATTAAGTGTATTTTTAGGAAATAGGTCAGGAAAAAAATCATTTCAAAGCTCTTATCAACAAATTTATCTCTCATTCTTGTGTTCGTGGTGTTTCGGTATTTCTTTTCAACCAAAAATGAACAAGATAACAATTTTTGCTACAACACGAAATTGTTTTTGTATGAAATATTATGCGAAAATTGTTGAGAGAAATATTTTTTTAACAATGAACCAACAACATGTATACATCAGATCAGGTCCATATAAAGATGGTTTTGTTTTTGTATACGACTTGGCTAATTAGCGATTTGCAAACGTCTCTCTTTACTTACATTACCATTATAAAGTGATATTTTGCTGAAGATAAGAGAAGAGAAGTGCAACATTGTAACAACTGATCAAAACATGTTTTGAGATGTATTTAAATAAATAATATTTTTAGTTGATGGCAGAGAAAAAAAATATTGGAAATTGTCATAATCATCATCATAGACCGTTAAGTACTTTCCGATGTTATGTCTTATCGTTCTCCGTTTTAGCAACCCAACCACCTACCGTCCCTTTAACTGCTAAATCGCTAGATCTCTTCTGCCATCCCAATACTAGTGGAAATGTTATTGCCTTTCAGTAGTTTCTTCTCTGGAGTGAAAGGAGTCGGATTGTTCGACCGTACACAGCATGCGGCGATCATTTGTGAATATTTTTTCAAATAAATTAATCGCAATTTAATTTGAAATGCATTTCATATTTCCTTCTTTTATTTCATTCCAAAATTAATTTAAAAGATTTTACGTTAAATGATTTGACTCGATGCATAGGTTTCTCGTTAAAACGCAGGCGATTTGTAAGCAGTAAAATAGTTTAAAAGCTTACCAAAGATCTACAAACCTTTTCATTAATATGGATAAACGTCAGATTAAACATAAAACGTTTAT
This sequence comes from Pseudolycoriella hygida, assembly GCA_029228625.1. Taxonomy (NCBI): domain Eukaryota; kingdom Metazoa; phylum Arthropoda; class Insecta; order Diptera; family Sciaridae; genus Pseudolycoriella; species Pseudolycoriella hygida. The sequence continues at coordinate 130,509,288 of CM055406.1, forward strand.
CGTATAGAGGACACAATAAAAACCCTTTTTAAAAGGGAAACGTGACGCAAGTCCTCGTCCCTTCTTCCAAAACAACTGATATCAATTTGGGTGACACTTTCAGCTTCGGTGTGTTGGGGTTTGTTTATTTGCCGTTTGTGATAAAATGTTTGTTTTTTGGTTGTATAAAATTATAATGTTTTATAATGTTGCAGCTTCGGAATGCAAAAAATTCTTTTGAAATATTTTCACTTTTGATTAAAAAAATGCGTCACAAATGCCGAACCTCCCAACGTAATAATTTTTCTGCGCTGTCAGATTTCGCACGCCAAATTTGACTACCCGTACTCCACACATCACGGTACAGAAAAATTATAACATTGGGAGGTTCGGCATTTGTGACGCATTTTTTTAATCAAAAGTGAAAATCAAAAGAATTTTTTGCGTTCCGAAGCTGTAAGCGTCACCCAAAATTGATATCAGTTGTTTTGGAAGAAGGGACGAGTACTTGCGTTACGTTTCCCTTTTAAGAAGGGTTTTCGTTGTGGATCCCCTCGACTTTCTCTACAACATATCAAAAGTTTTTTTTGAGTCCCCGCCTATTTTCCGCCATTTTGGCGAAGAAAAGTTATCGAGCCGTTTTCGACCACGAGCCAAAAAAGTCGGTTTTCATACAAATGGCTCTGGAACTAACTAACTAACTAACTAACTAACTAACTAACCCACTAACTAACTAACTAACGTAGGATGTTTGCATTAACTTTGGATTTTATGAAACAGCACTTTTTGTATAGGAAATGATCATTTTCTAAAGGTCGTATCTTCGGATCCACCGAACCGATTTTAATGAGTGAAAAGACACTTCGCCTTAGAATTTTCCGCAGAATCCAGGAAAAATATTTTCCGGGGGGTACGTCGCAAGGGGGGAAGTCAAAACTTAGCTGTATATATGTTTCCGAAGTCTACGAAAAAAATTTTTCCGAATTTTTTGTTCGTATGGGGACTTGCGTCACGGGCGTATCGCTACCGCGCGCCCATTATCCCTACGCAAATGCTCGCTCAGAAGTACCTATTAGGTTTGGAAGCAATAGATCGATTCACGAATCGATTTTCATCTGGAAATAGTTCCCTACAGTCGGTGGTGCTATCTATTGGTAATAGCTGATGGTAAAGTTGAATTTTTTTATCGGTCGTTTATTTCGACTCTTCTGTCATAACTGGAATGGAGTCAACGAAAACTAAGGACGATGTTGCTTAATAAAGCATCGCCAGTAAAAATACCTGTACTAGGTCCAGAGTCCAGTGACATTTAAAAAACTATATTAGTTTCGTTCAGAGATTCATAGATAAAAAGTACGGACCTAATCTTTTTTATTGATTTACGAAGCGTGCCGCACTTCGTGGACTAAATTTCAGACGGCACACTTCGATCTATGAATAATCCCGTTTCTTACAAATTTTTATAATATGGACCCTGAAAGTCCTTTAATCCTGGCCCTGGATTTGACATTTCTTAACATTCGTAGCCCCAACTGGGTCTGTCAAGATATTCGGTTAGATAAACCACGCCGCAGATTTTTTTTTTTACTTTTAGTCAAATCGCTTTAGATTTCTCGCGTGACGTTAGTCCTTGCTAGAGTAGTTATTTTCGCAAATCTGAAACTGTTCTCATACAAAGTTTCAGCAATTTTATTCTTAATCATATGAAATGGAGAAACATTTTCAATTGAACTTTGAAATTCAAGCTCGAATTTCACACGATTTTGATTATTACGAGGTTTAGTGTCTTTAACATCTTCGCACTAAAAGTGATGTAATACAAATTTCAGCTGTCATTAGGTCAAGTGACAAAGAAATGTCATCGCTATGTTAAAAATGACAATGTCATGTAAATTTGCAAAAATTGGAGTTTATTTATTTCAAAGACAGTAAGCAACCAAAGTGCAGGCTTTATCAGCGAACTTTAAGTATAAAGCCAAAAGCCGAAAGAAGTTATGAACTCTGAAAATTCTTTAAGAACAAACTTCACTGATTGAAAGGAACCGTGAAGTAAGTATTGACTGTAGAAGTTGTCAGTTGACACAAGAAAAAACACACCAAACTTAAATTCAATATGCATTCCACACAAATGCAATCTACTGTACTGTACACCTTGCATTCAGTATTTTTATGATAAGATTAGATTAGGCTTCAAAGAGCTGCAAAAAGATAAAGTGAAAAGATTATTTATATCGAGTTGTTAGACTGGACGATACAAGTAGTCTCGAAGAAGGAATTGAAATTACTTAAAAAGTTTCGTCATTCTTCATTTTTGTAGCGGTGAGTTCATCGTGCAGAAATTTTTATAAAATAGAGATCAGTGAAACATAATAAATTTAATTTTTCATTCTAAAGAAATGTCGCCGTTGCTTTAAGACCCTAACCCTCCCTAAGAGGCTAAATGTGTTGAATTTATCGTAGAAAGTGTCGCGTTTTTTACTTGACATCTGTTGCTTCGAAGATGCATTGGCATGACGTAGCCATAATATCGTCAAAAACAGAACTTTATATTTGGTTTATCAAAAATAAATATGTAACTCAAAACATGAAAAACTCCTAAATATGAAACTTACTACGATCTAATTACGGATCAGAAATATCAACATTTACAGAGCAAATATTTGAATGTGCAGTAAACGTTTTTCACAGCTATACCATCATTTTTTTATTGAACGGTTCCAGTAAATAAATAAGCTCCAAGTCCTTTTTTTTCTCTGAGTGTAGGAACCTCATTAACCAACGGCTGACCTCATATTAGAAGAAAACATTTATTTTACAAATAAAGGGACTGTCCTCGTAACAAAGGTTGCTTACAATAACACAGTATATCCATCAATCAATTGAGGTGGACTTTAATCTGCCGAAGGTACAGCTGCCATAGTAAAATATTGCTTCTATGGGTGTAATTGCACCAAAACGAGAATTTTCTCAATTTTTACCTTGATTGCAAGTTTGTGTACTTCTTTGCACAGAGGTTATGGTTAGCCCCTTGGAGCCGAAATATTCAACGAAAATACTATCTTCGATAGTCGTTGAATTGTGGTAATCTGCTTAGCAGAATAATCCAAATTAAAAAATAACCGAAACAAACTCACAATTCTTTTACTTCCAAATTGTTCAATAGAAACGGCATGCATCCAATCGTAGGATCTGGATTGTATAAAAGGCGAGTTGATATAGTCTGAGTATCATTCTATGGCCATCGTTGCTGATATACACATTACACACAAGACAACGTGTACTGATGAGTCGTAAACAACGAAATCAGCACTTTTAGTTTTTCGATTTTTGTTAAACAATTGGAAGTAGGATTAAGAATTGTGGGTGGCTTTTAAATGTTGATTCAAGCGGGTGGACTTTAATCTGCCGAAGGTACAGCAGCCATAGTAAAATATTACTTCTATGGGTGTAATTGTACCAAAACGAGAATTTTCTCAATTTTTACCTCAATTGAGACATTCGTCATACTAACTTTAGGTTGATTTTTTTTAAGTTTTTCGCCATTGGCTTTGTCAATTGTAAATATGTTGGTTGATTATATGTATAGTCTTAATTAAAATTAGCTCGGATAATTCTCTTAGTTCAGCTTTGCCAAGTTTAAATTCATTAAAAAATCTATTACACTTTCACCATAGCTTCCTCTTCCGCCGAAAAATAAACCGTATTTTTCTTCGTAAGATGGGATACATTTGCTGTAGATATTTTCCTTTTACGCGCGGATCGCCTCGCCTTGTTTCATATCTTATGGTTGGGTCAATTATGTGAGCTTTCAGTAATTTCGTGTCAAATGCAATGATATCACTGTAGCGTGACCCACCTTCTGTATCGACTGCATAGACTTCTTCGAAACACGTGTATCCTTTATCTCTTAAGAGTTCACTTATATAATTCTTCACACTATGATGACGAGCGGTGATCAAAGAGTTATTGAATGAGCAATTTCCAGTCACATGAGGTATAGTTTCAGTCTCTCTGTTGCATCTACGGCAGAGGTTGGAAGTGCTACTAAATCCTGGAATTTAGGTTAGCGTAGTTAGTGCTTAATTTGATTGCTGATACCCATTCCGAAGAAGACAGCGTGTTTTTATTGTATTTGAAGTCATTGCTCGCCAAATGTGTTTTGAAATGAATGACTCCGGCCCCCTGGTATATTTGGTTGTACCAGCTTTGGAAGGCGTTTTCACGCAGAGCCCCTCGCAGTATTTTCGCGTTTTTACCGGCCACTCCCAAGAACAAAGCAGAAACAAAAAAATTCTCATTCGTCAGCGCTCCTTCTTAATACATAGTCCTACCATTCCCTTCGCCACGTAGGAATGACCAGAACAAGTCAGAAATATTACCACCCTCGAGTTTTTTAGGCATTCTTTATCCTTTCATTGTAACATCCCCTGTGAATTGTTCTTCTTCTCAAAGGTTTAGAGATGGTACTAAAATTGTATGAAAAACACGAGGAAAAATAGCTGAAAATGCTCACCTGTTCAATATCATTAGACTTGATTTCAACTCCACACAGTCTTAACTACCCTTGGATAATCAATGCTTAGCTCACAATATTTTCAAATTAATACGAGACAATTCCATTGATCATCTACCCCAGTGGTCATTCTTTTACTTAAAAAAGCTGGCGAAAGCTTTCCGCAAAATGAGAAATAAGTGAGCTTCTCGATGTTGCCCCACCCATCGGTTAAATTATTATCAAAATTTAAATTGAAATAAATAAACAAAAGATCAACAACACAAACCCTGTTGCCAGCATATAGATATAATTTTGAATTTCTTCGCTTGTATAGTTTATACCTTTCCATTACCTTATGTTCGGCACCATGTTTTTAACTTGTATATTCATTTTCTTTTATACATTCTCAGATTGCCGGCTCTTTCAATTTTTATTTTTCTCACGATACATGGCTCTAAGGAATTCATCGTCTGGCCCAGACTCATCATCAGTGTCTGGAGGCCAGTGACAATATTTATTATTTTCTTTGCGAATGAAAACAGAATTCGTACCATAATGTGTGTTCGTTGTTATACCACCTTCATAACATCATCCTATTAAATGAAAATGCAAATACCATCACTTTAAACGGCAAACGATAAAAGCATTTTGAATGTTGATTCGGTAGAATGTAATGGCGTTTGAATTAGAAGGGTATGAGTGAGTAGGGATGAATTGAATGAGTCCATTTTGATTTCAAAATTGTCTCTGATAAAATAGACATTGAAAAAAAGCAGAGAGACTCTAAATGATGTGAAAACTAGTTTAAAGAAATAATAATTTCGGCGATTTTCCACAATAGAAGCTTTTTCTTGAGATTTTAGATGATCTTTTCTTCTTCGGTATACAGTAGCTTTGATCATATCAAATTTTTTGAAAGCATAGAGTTTAACACGCATTGTTTGTATTTTTAGAAGCTGCTTAAAATTCATGTATGAAGTGGTACTCGAAAATTGCGACTTTAGGACCTCTTCGCCTGTATGTAGACGTATGGCTTAACACCCCTCAGCCTTCCATTCATACATGCTTTTTGCACGTGCGAATTTCAGAATGAGTATTTGTAACGTTCAGTTGTATGCAGGGAAAAGGGAAAACATAATACGATTTTTACAATGCTGAAAAATATACGAAAGCTTTCGGTAATCCTTCCACTTCCTCTCCGTCTGTAGAGCCGTGTATGGTTTAAAATAAGCCATTGAAATGGGTATAGGAAAGTAGCGATAGAGTGTAGTCAAATTCCAATCAACGTTGACAAATCACTGATGAAAGATGCACAGATGACACAGATGACAGGAAGGATGAAAACATAAAGTAGCTATCGCTACTTAATAAGGTGTAGCGAACTGTAGTGAAGTCTAGCGAACTGTAGTGAATTGTAGCGAACTGTAGTGAAGTGTAGTGCACATACGGACGGACGAATGGTGAAAACATAAACCATTGAAATGGGCATGGGAAAGTGGCAATAGAGTAAAGCGATATAAGTTGATTCCCTTGGTGCAGCTGGCTGCTGTTAGGTGCAGTGAGGCTTACGCACAGATGGACAGAGGGACAGGAAAGTTGAAAACATGAAGTAGCTATCGTTACTTAATAAAATACCTCTTCAATCCTATGCGCGTGCACTCTGCGTTGATTGCCCCTGATTTGAAGGATATTCATTAGCTCTTGGAAAAACGTACGTAGCTAGTGAAATTCAAAAATCTGAAAGCTCATTTACGAAAACAAAGTCGGAATGGAAGAAGTTAGACGTAGATAGTCCTGGTTGGAGGTGGAAGAAACGCTTAAATGGTTCCAGTGTCGCTTTAACTTCTGAACGTTTTGTAGAGTTTTTCATCTTGGGACTTCCATAACAAATCAAGAGTCATTAGAGATGAGCGGGTTGATCATTTTTCGAAACCCGACCCGGAGCGAACCCGACCCGATTAAAATTTTCGAAACCCGGAACCCGAACTGTTTCAAAACCCGACCCGGACCGAACTAGACACTCAAGTTTTTCGAAAATCACAACACAAATTACTTCGAAACAAAAATTATTTCAAGGCCCAACGTCTGCATTCTTCACGGACCTTAGACTAAAACAAAATTCGTTTAATGTAAGATGATAAAATTTAGACGAGTTTTGTAAAATATAAAAAGTCAATAAAGCATCGGGACCCGAATAAAATGATACAACAACCCGCCCCGGACCGAACCCGACCCGACAAAATTTTTCGAAACCCGAACTGTTTCCAAACCCGGCCCGGACCGAACCTGACCCGATTAAAATTTTCGAAACCCGAAACCCATGAACGCGAAAAAAAATTTCGGGTTCGGGTCGGGTTTTTCGAAGTTTCGGGCAAACCGTTCATCTCTAAGAGTCATCACGGAAAAACAATTTTGAAAGCTTTCAAGAACTTTTTTAAGCTTTGAGATTACAGCTTAGTTGATACAGCAGACTAAAGCTTTGAAGATTTCGACGATTTTAAAACTAATTTGAATCGAAAATGTGATAGGGAAGTGGACTGAGGCTTTCATTTTTGAGAAGCCTTCTTTAGCTTCAAGCTCAATGCAAATACAATTTCATTCATTGCAACAACATTAATGAAATGAAATTGTCCTTTGCACAGCTATTTATCAATAACGACGGATTTCCTTCGGCTTATGTTCTCAGTTTTATATTAAAAATTATTTATTAAGCTCAATTCTTATGCACAAATACTTCAAATGGTGCACGATCGTGGAACGCTTATAGCGGTTTAAATTTTTTTCGAAAATATTTTTGTTTTCGGTGAGTTCTTTAAAACAAGTAATTCTATCTTAGCATGCTCGAAATCCTAAATTCAACCAATTTACCAACGAAGAAAATGAAAATCGATGTCCGGTTAAATTTGAATTTTATAATCGATTGAATAAGTATAACTAGGTGTATACTTATATAATAAGCCAGTTCCTGGAATTCGAATTTATATTGTTATACGAGAACGTCGGCATCGTGCTTTTAAATCTTTTCATGAAAAAAAAGAGCATTCAAAAAAGAAAGAAATCTCTACTTAAGCAAACCATAGCCCTATACTTTATATTTTATTTTTCGAATATAAAATACACAATAAACATCGTAAAACATAACATACTTACACGAACGAAACCACTCTTACAGTACAGGGAGGCTTCATCAGCAAATTTTGATAATGATTTTGCATTCGAACTTCATTGGATGGTCTCATGAATGGAATGTTGTTGTAGGGAGCATCCTGTGCTTCTTTGTATTTTGTAAGAGATGCACGGCGCAAAAAGAAGATCAGAGACAAAAGGCGATTGCCCCAACTAAAGAATGTGCCAATTAGAAATAATTTATAAGAACTGGATTTTGAATTCTGATACTTGGCTCATTTTATGTTGTGGGTTCTTGTATTCCTCGCTGTTTTTTTCTGTGTATTTCAATTATATACGTATACACGTTGGTATGCACATGTATAAATATATATAGAAATTGCGAATATAATACAACACACACAACAATCATGAATAATTTAAAACTTTAAATACCGCGAAATCGTATTGTTCGTTTTGTAATGTGTGTGGCATCGCGGCTGCGATATTACAGCAAAAATTTATGAATAAAAATTACAGACGAATGCAGGGGAATTACGCTTTCCTTTTTATACGTTAGCTGATCCTTTTTGCATTATTCTTTCATTATGTAATCCACTCTTTCAGCGTATACAGCTGATTGGTGTTGATTTTTAAACTTATATCCTCTCGCTACTGACGTTTCGGTTTCACCGCTTCACCTCTTTTCGTTCTTTAGAAATATGTTTCGCAAAGACTTTCAATTCTAATATTAAAAAGTACTGCATAATTTCTTCCATTTCTTTACAGCATCTTTAAAAGCTTATTTCTAATGAATCTTAAGTTAGAATCGCTATTTCCGAATAGGGGAAGCCAGAATGCCTACAATATCAATTTCACTTGGGGGAAAGGTCTTAAAAACAGTGAACGTCATTTATGGATGAACCCTAAAATGGAAATCGACTACGTGAATCGACAATCAAGTCATTTACTACTCTCAATGCGCTTATATACTAAGAACGGCCAAATATTTTATTTCAACCACTACAGTCACAAATGGAATGAGACAAAGCAACAAGTAAAATCCTAAGCAGAGTTCGCATATATCAAGTATTTGGCTTCGGTGAAATTCTTTTAAACATTTTTCACATTTTATTTTTACCTGATGTCTTGAAAAAAATTCTTGGTTTAGTTGAACGAAATGAAGAAATCTGTAAATCAATAAAGAAACTATACAACAAATATGACAAAAAGAAATTTTCCGAAGAAAGAAATAAATTTGTTTTTTTTTAACGAACATTTATTATTTTGTATTCGCCCCTTTCGACCTCCCCGTTTGAAATTTGGTGCCAAAAGCAACCAGTTAATTAAAACAAAAATTGACTCATGATTTTTGTAGCGTAAAAAGTATTATGAGAATAAAACGTGTAATGCTTCTGCGAACGTTATAATTATGTCGAGCAATACGAGTTCTCATTCGGTTCGTGGGTGGGATTGCTACTTTGTCAATTAGAGACGTTAATTCGAGCTCCTTTTAGGAAATGTCGAAAACCGAAGCAAAAGAAACTAGAAATGGCAGACACACCATGACGACATTCTATGACGAAAGTTAAAACAGAATCTTATAGGAAAAGCGAACACATATAATTATCAAAAAAAAAACTGAAGAATTGAAATTCAAATCACTAATCACGCACACTAGGATCAGTAGAAGGCATTAATTTGGTGAAGGCACTGATATTTTTATAACTAAAACATAAATACAATCGTCTTTCTTGTTACTTCTGTTTGGAGACAAAAGAGTGAGAAATTAATATTTGATTGAGCGTGTGGCGGCTTCATTTCGAAAATAAAAGCTTTACTCATAGAGCAAATACAACAAACGGACTGAAGAGACTATTTTACTTCCAGTCGAACGAGAGACAGAGAGCGAGAGAAATGGAATTGCCACGTTATAACCCACGTAAGTGACTTAAGTCATAAGTTATTTCTTGGATTGTGACTTATTATATACACACTCCGTTTGGGTTCCACCAAATATTTACAAGTGAGAATAAACTTGCCTTGTTGGTGTTCGTATATTTTATATAGTTGATGGAATGAATTCAAGATGCCCCAGATTGAATTCAACATGACGTTTGATGACCCTTCCCTCCTCACAACGCACACTTTTTAGTTGTTCAGTATGTTAAAGGCGTTCACATACTTATTTCAACGTTGTTATGGAACTGTTCAATTGATTTTTTCGATTCAAGTAAATAGAGCACTATTTATTCAAGTAAAGGAAATATTTTTGAAACGAAAATATGAACATTTTCCAGTCATCACTTGCTTTCGGAAAAAAATACGTGGCCAAAACGAATTATATTTTTATGTCGTTGAATTCGGTTTTATGACATATATCGAGGAGGGAGATGGGCCAGTTACACCCATATTATATCAACAGATGAGTGCTCCCGTTATTCATAATTTGAATAGGTGAATTCCATAAGGGGGAATGTCTTAGCACCGGCTCGATTTCCTCATACGAATTTTGTATGAAAAAATCAAGCCGGTGGTGCTGAAACATTTCCCCTTTTGGAATTTTTCTATAACGCAAACGAATTCTTTGGTTTTTGCATATTTTATATGGCATGCAGTTGTGCGGACTCGATCTCGTCCTTTTTCTGTGGATATGCGAAAAATTTTATGATTTCAAAGATACTTACAAGGAGGTACGATCGATGGTGTACGATCGTGTACGACGAAAGTACTTGAGACAAACAAATTGTTTGTGGAGACAGAGAAATGTTCGTCCCAGTTGTTCGGCAGGAACTTTTGTTTTAATGTGTGTACTACTTCTTTTGGTTTTGTTTTTAGTATCGTTAACTTTAGTCTTGTGCTCGGTTTCTGATCAGGCATTTGCATAACAATTTCGTTAAGTCAGCTATAACGTCTTATTTAACCGGTAAAGAATTCTTCTCCTAAAAGAATACATTTTAGCTCGATGTGTATTCATACATATGAAATCAATAGTAAAGCACATGTTTTAATGCTTAAGGAGTATAAAGAGAGCCTTTCAAGCAAACCACAATAAATAATAAAAATACCTATTTCCGTTTTTTCACCGACTGTCATAAAAAAATTAATATAAAAAAGAATGTAGTTCTGCGCTTCGTATGAATGCCATTTACTGTAATAGGACAAATCTGCCTTCCTCCTATATATTTTTTTTGCAAGAATTCTAATTAAACATGAATGCCAGTCTGTTTTAATATGGAAACATGTTGGTAAATTTATTGCTTTTTGTCAAGTTTATTTAAAATGTTTCGCATACTTGAACGAAAACCGAGTAATTTTCTTTTAAAAAATTCGCTGTTTGTCGTATTGGTATTTCGAAAAAGTTTTTGTTGAAACTTATTGACTTTAAAAGCTTCAAACATTATGGGCTGTAACGTACAATCCGGAATATTAATAACATTTTTTTCAGTTACATCATTGATGATTTTTGGAAACATATCTTTTGGAAGTGCCTGTGTTACAATCTGTAGTATAATAGGTGTTACAAAATGCTTTGTGCTTCCGAAAGGAAGGCTTTTCTCAGTCCGTTTAAAGTTGATTACCATACATATATCAGATTTTTAGGTCACTCGAACAAAACGTTATCTAACTTCAATTTTTTTATTGATTCAAAACAATGAGAATTACGTAGAATTAGAAAAGAATTACGTATTTTCGAATATTATAGACGAGCTTTCATAGTATACCTGGCTGGATTAATTCTTTTTACGGCATAATAACGAACCGTTATAACCTGAAAATATAAGATAAGGAGCCATTTAATGACGTCCGCATACCTTTCTCCATAATTGGTATTTTTTCAAATTGTAAAAAGAGTATAGCCCCGAAATCTTTGATATTTTCGGAAATTGGTTTATAAGTACCGCAAATAAGGTAAAAACAGAAGCAGACGAACAAACAACTTCCAACCACTTAGAAGAATTTTAATTCCAATTTTTACATTTGAGCCCGGTAGCCTGATGATTCTCAAACCAAAAGCTCGAAATGTAAGTACAAATTCAATAAACTAGTTTTTCATATTTCCATCCAACCAAAAATCAACACACAACATTGTTACCCGCAGCAAAGAAATAACAAACAACATACACATAATTGGCTCCACCTCCCTTCTCCAATTGACTCCAAAATGCTTTAGCTCCAAAAAGCGGAGGTCCACATAAGCATCGATTGTCAGCCGATCCACTTTCATCTGTGGAAACGTAGTGTCTCCACCATTAGTGACACATGAATCTTAAGAAAATAGATGGAGCACCAATGAAAAACCGATGCGAAAGTTGATTGCACAAGTTCCTTCCAACTGTTGAATGTAGTCCACTAATCAGTGGCATTTCATACTTTTTACATGCTTCATTATCAGAGCCAAAAGTAAAAGTGTCAACTTTGAGGGGCGAAAGTAAACTCCTTAAGAGATTTCGCATCTCTTGTGTTACGGAAGAATGCGATTTTTATTTTCGGCTCCCATTTCGGAAGCAAAAATTACGATTTTCAATGTTGAAGTGATGAAATAGTTATTTATGCCACAAGCAGAAGAGCCGAAAGTAAAAAAAAATTTAAACTTTCGGCCCTCAAAATTGACATTTTTACTTTCGGCTGTAATGTAAAGCTTGTAAATAACTGCATGTTACCTTCTTGTCGTCCACACTAAACCACTAATATATTTTATGTTTGGGACGATCATAATAATATTGTATATATGTGACAAACATATCATATGTTTGTAACAACATATACATATGACATGTTTGTTACAAATGTTTGTCAGAAACATATCGTCAAAATAAAGATATGTTTGACATAATTATTTGATGTGCTTGACATAAAATAAGAAATTATATGATAATATATTATATATTATATATTTGTTTCAAACATATATTACAATATATTTGCATCGAACATATAGTTTGCTTGTGACAAACATATCTTAATTATTACGAAATATTTGTGATGAATGTTTGAATACATCGTAATAATATCATGTTTGTGGAAAGCATATTGAAACCAATTATATATTATTACGGTGTGTTTGCCATAAACATAAAATAGGTTCATCACAAATAAATGACATGTTTGCTGAAACATTGTCGTAATAATAAAGATATGTTTGACACCAACATATAATATATTTATATAATATTTAACATTCATATGTTTATTACAAAAATGTAACCAAAAACATTGCAATGATATTGTGTGTTGGTGACAAACATATTGTTATAACATGTTATTTTTGTGACAAAAATATAATATGATTATGTAAAACATACGATATTATTATTGCATGTTTGCCACAGTCATAAAATAGTTTGTCACAAATACATGTCGTGTTTGCTAGAAACATGTGATTTTTTGTCTGAAACATATCAAAATAATAAAATATGTTTGTAACAAACATATCCTCTTGATAAAATATGTTTCACACAAACATATTCTATAATTGCGACAAACACATAAGACTTTTTTATTTAAAACATATCATTAACATCTTCAGATGTCATAAACGTAAAATATCACATGTTTATGTCAAATATATTATATGTTTGTGGAAAGTTTTACACTATATTTTCCATACATCACAAACATAAAACATGTTTCTGTCAAAAATATTTTTATTGTAACGATATGATTGCGACAGAAATTTGTCCAAAAGATGTAGTAATAAGATTATGTGTTTCTGGCAAACATTTTTATTTTTGTCACAAACATATGGTGTAATCGATACAAATATATTTATATTATTGTCATATTTTTGTCATCAATATAGGATATCTATTTATGTCAAGCATATATTTAATTTAATGTGTATGTGACAAACATATATTTAAAAACGTGTCTTTGTAACAAATATATTGTTATAATATTTTCTGTTTATAACAAATATATGGAAATATTTGTGTTAATTATACCATTTCATTACTGTATGTTTACCACAATTATATAACATATGTCAAATAAAACATGTATTTATTACAATAATATGACTGTATCAAACATTCATAAACATAATAACACATCTTTCACACAATCATATCATCATAATTTGTATTTGTCTTTTAGAAACTCCACCAACAGCTTTTTATAGCCAATAACAAGTGTTGTCTGGACCACCGGCTTAACGTGACTTCCGAACCACGTCTCAGAGTAATCCGAATGTAACGACTTATTCCATTACTCCAAGAATTGTGATATTATTATCTCGCCTAAATGTAGGCTTAGATATTTCGTAAACAGATTCATCGTATATGGGACACGTCATACGATTCATTCAGTGTGTACGTCGTTATGGGCACAAAACACACCACAACTACCCAACTTTTGAAGCTTCAGTGAACTTTAGGACGTTATTAATGCGCTACACTTCATAGAAAAATTCCATTTCCATAGAATTTTTCCAACACGGTTTTGAACCCCGATCGTTTTAGTGGAAGGCCAGTACGCTAACCACTGTGCCAACCCGTCCGCAGGAGATGTAGGTTTGTCACAAAATTATCATAAAAAGAAGATATGTTTATCACAAAACTATTGCTATGACAAGATATATTCAAACATATATATCAAAACAATTATATATTTTTGTAATAGTCATACGATAAAAAATGCATATGTTTCTCATAAACGTATAATCATAATTAGATATGTTTTTCACAAACAGAAATTATGCTATACATTTGTCATGAACATATCCAGCAGCCAGGAACATATGATAATGACTAAATCTATTATATTTAGTAATTATTATGACAAACTTGTTTTATGATTGTAGCAAACATATCGTAATAATATCGTATGTTTGCAATAATCGAATTTTATGTTTGTCCCAAACACAAGATATATGTATAAGTAGCTGTGATCGACCAGGATGGTATATGAAAGTATGAAACATCATTGAGCTTTAAAGCTCACCCTACCTATCCGATATATCCGCGCCTTGCAACTATTCACTTGAAGAACTTTGTTTTATTTTATGCTATGCATCAAAGAATGGAAAGCTTTTATAGCTGAACACTTACCCCCAGATTTATACTTTCTTTATGAAATCCATGTAAAGCCCACTAGTCCAATAAAAGTTTGAAATTAAAAAAAAAATAAAGCTCAACCGGGTTATGTCATTCAGCAAATTTCCTCTAACGAAAGAAATGGAATGAAATGTTTGGAACTGTTCATTTTTTTTTTTAAATTTTGAAGGCGACTTTGCGACACTGCACCCCTCCTTATCAGCCATAGCCATATTTACGAAAATTGTATGACAACAGCGTTTTTCGAATAGAAATTTGAAATTTCCATTTTCAAAACAGCAATCAAATTTTAAAACACAAAACTAAAAGCTTTAAAAATGTTTTAATTTTTAGTCTACCGGCAAATTGCACTATGCATTACAATAAATACCCAACACACGGACGTGGTTATTATTTTCAGTCACAAAAATGGAACCGACGAAGCCTACAAAGAAACAAAAAGTAAGCGGTCGCTTATTCGTCCAATATTCATTCATAACTTATTATTGCCGAAGAAGAAACAATCGATTTGTAGCTCGATTCGGCATGCAACGTAATTTGTCGATGTTGCCGAATCCTACAACAAACTGAAAATTAAAAAAGACATCTATAAAATGTACACGAAATTCAAAAACTCCAAAAAATCGATGTAAATTCCATGTATATTTTTACAGTAAGTGCACCCTCTTGGTCCATGGAAGTTTTTCGTCAAATATATATTTTAAAACGAAAGAAACTTCGCCATAAAATCAATCCCATAGAATTGAAACAAAGCGAACTTCGCCGGTTTTATTCGTTTGTGGCTAACACGCCTTCACATACATTTTTTCTTTTACTTTTTTCGTGTGTCTCTCAATGTTTACATATTTTATGCATAAATCACATTTGCGTATTGAGTTTCATTCATGTTTCTTAGTTTTCGCTTGCTCGTTGAATTCTTTAGTGAAAATTGCTGTTAACAAAATATTGACTTGGACTACCATTCGTACACCAATCCATATTTCTTTCATTTTTCATTCAATTCCGACCTTACATTTTGATTTAAAGTCACACGAAAGTGAGAAATATTTTGTATGAAACAAATATTCGGGAATTATGTAAGAACATAAGTTCTCCGATTTGTTTAATGTGCGAACAAATTTGACTTGGTCAGATCCTAACCACTTTAGTCAATTTAAACTTAAGTTGTGCACTTGCACGGCATTAAAATTGTTTACAAATGTTGAGCAAACCCGTACTGGGAAATTGAATGCACTGATCGGGACGTATTTAACAAAAATTATATTTTTCATTTCGTAGGAATTGGAGGTAACAAATTCATCATAGGAAATGGAAAGCAAATATATTTAAAAATGAAACAAATTTATGCGACTTCTTTTTAAATTCACTTTTAAAAATTTTATATTCAACGCTGTGCTGCACTTTGTAATCAATAGTGGTTTGTTTAGCCTGTCTCCACATAACAGGGGGAGAAGAATCACAAAGTTGTTCAATAAAATCAGTAAAATTTCGGAGTTTCTTTATCATTAGTGTTTTGTGTTTTGTTCAGCCCGTCTTCACATAACGGGGGTTGCGAATCTCAAAACCGTTCAGTTTATTAGGACCTTTTATGGTTTCCCTAGCCTGTCTCGTCACAGCGTCGCACTATTTCCAATCGAAAATTGCAATCATTAGTGGTTTGTTTTTAGAGCCACACACTCTAGGCGCGGACACTGTTTCGTCACCTCAGGCTTCTTCAGAGTATGTGGTGGCCTGAGGATATGCACTGCACTTGAATCATAAATCTAAGTTTACCGTTAAATGCGAATAGAACTACTACTTTATTACGAATAAATGTGCAAAACTGAACAGATAAGGTGTCCGTGTCTAGAGTGTGTGGCTCTAAAAACAAACCATTAATGATTGCAATTGTCGATTGGAAATAGTGCAACGCTGTGAAGAGAGGGTTAACGGACTGCTGATGATGAGATATCCTGAACGATTTTGGTATTCGCCGCCTCCTGTTATGTAAGAACGGGCTGAAAAAATTTCTAACGATGGCGAAAATTAAAAAATGTAATAATTTTATTGAACGAATTTGAGATTTACCGTCCGTTGTTCTGTGAAGACACGCTAGGCAAACCATAAAAGGGTTTTCCTAATAAACTGAACGATTTTGAGATTCGCAACCACCGTTATGTGAAGACGGGTTTAGCAAAACACTAATGATCAGGAAATTCCGAAATTTTACTGATTTTTTTGAACAACTTTGAGATTCGACGCCTCTGTTTGTTATGTGAAGACTGGCTAAACAAACCACTAATGATTACGCAAAATGATCGAAGGTCGATTTTGCATTATAAAGTGCTTCTGTCTAATGACGTGCTGTACCTGCTAATGACGTTGCAGATATATCTGAATTGTCTGATAACATAGAGACGATTCCACAAGTATGAAAAATAAACGTACAGTAAAAATACTGGGTTATGGTCAATAGTCATGACAATTTCAATAGCATTGCTTCGTCTGGAGGAGCACTTGTGAAGTGACTGGTTCGACTGCCGGTGGGCTATATCATAATTATTCAAGGATTGTTCTCTTTTTTCTGATCTGTTTTCTGTAAAAGATATACCTACAAAAACGTTCATTCGAATCACTTAACTAAAACCGTCACGGAAATATTTATTTGGGTTTAACGCTTTCACCATATCGAATATGGATGACGTCATAATTAGTTACGATATTACTCCAGACTTCACATATTATGAGGCTTATAAGTGCTTAGGAAGATCAAAACATCGCGTCACAAATGCCAGACCCACCAGCGTAATAATTTTTCAACACTTTCAGTTTTCACACGCAAACATTTCGATTAACCCCGAAACAATTTTCGTACAAATAAACAAAAGTAAAATTTTGGCAGCGTAAAAACTGAAAGTACAGAAAAATTATTATGTCGTCGAGTGATTTTGTTGTATAAGAAATAGTGCAATTTGTTTTCACCACTTTCACCACAAGCTAACAATAAAATCAAACAAATTTTTGCGTATTATCCACGAAACGATAATACTTTTGTCGTCTTCCTTTAGGAAGGCGAGTTACGGGCGGCGCCACTCTTCAGCCTTTAAGAGGTTTTTATCTGCGATATCAGTCGTTTTGGAAGTTTCATATTCGGCTACCTTCGAAACACTTTGTCTCACCTTCGGGTACCTCCAACTGTCTAGGTAATCTGATTCAGAAGATAGCAAAAAATCCAAGATGGCGTCACTTTGACAGCTGGCAGCCATTTTCTTAAGATGCCAAAAAATTCTTCTGACCAAACTCTATAACTTTCTAGAACAAACCAACTCTCTAAGTATTGTCATTCCAGAGCTACAGTCCGAAAACCTGAAGAAGATGGCGTTACTTTGGCAGCTTTCTTATTAATATCACAAAAAATTCTTCTCACCAAACTCTATAATTTTCTAGAAGAAACCAGCTCTCTAAATATTGTCACTTCGAAGCTAAAATTCGAAAATCTGTAAAATCAAAAAATTGACCACTTTTCCACATGCCACGACTTTTCCAGATTTTTCCCGGAAAAGTAGTCGATGAAATTTTTCATTTGGGGCCAAGGAGGATTTGCTTACTAGTTCTCGAGATATTGATCCATATTATTATTAATCGTATGGCTTTATTCGAACATTTTAAAACTTAAAAATTAATTACAAATTATCTACACTAACAATTATAACTAGATCACTTTTATCACATTTATACATCAATGTCTAAACTTTTTAGCCATGGGATTGCTCCTGGAGTCACCGAGTGTAGTGATTGTCATCCACCTTCGAACATACGTTGAGGTCATTCGTCAATTATGTGATGCATTGTTTGCGGCTCCCGTCAAAAATCTCGAAAATTAAAAACCCGAATGCACAAATCCGGAAAATCCAAAATCCCGAATAACAAAATTCCTGAACATCAATAATCCCGAATGTACAAAAATTCCGAATAACCATAACCCCTAATATTAACAAAAATTGTGAAATATTAAAAATCCTGATTGATACGAGTGAATTTGAGTTTGGGGGGCTCTGCCCCCTCACCCCGCGCCTGCGGCGGGCTTATTTTTTACGCCTGCGACTGGCTTTTTTTACGCCTTGCAGGCGACTTATCGTCCATGGGGCTCTGCCCCAAACCCCGCTAGGGACTCTGCCTCTTAGACCCCGAAAGGGGGCTATACCCCCCTTGACCCCTCACAGCGGGGGCTGCCGCCCCTCGATCCCGCTTTTTTTTTTCTTTCCACCTTTCTGAGACGCAGCTCAAATAATTTCCTTCTTCTTAAACCCAGTCAACAATAACTGGACTACATGCACGCCATTAAGTAATTTTAACTGAAACTGTCGCTAGACTATTTCATTGTATTTATGCGACTACAACCGCACTCGAGTTTTGATTGTTGTTTTCTGAATTGCAGATTTTCTGGATTTTTATTACTAGGGATTTTTGTACATTCGGGATTATTGATTTTCGAGATTTTTGTTATTCGGAATTTTGGATATTCTGGATTTTTGCATTCGGGATTTTAATTTTCGAGATTTTTGACGGCCACCATTGTTTGCAAGTGCCACCTTCACAGTCGCAATAAGGTGATTCCGTGAACTTCCACCTGTACATTTGAATCAATCAATCATGTCAAAACAGCCATGTCCACATCGAAAACGATTCAGTGTTTTCCATTCTCTCCTCTCCAAATTGAAACCATTTAGTTTGTCACTTGGTATTGTTAATTCAGTACGAAATTCTACTTTCGCGACTACCGCATTAGCTCTCAAACACAACACCGCACACATACACAATTTTAAAAGTTTTGATGGCTTACTTAGCATTCATACTTGACAAAACTTACTGATAATTAGTTCTACATTCAAACAAAAAAGTTCTAGGACTAAACACAACGAACTTTTTAAAAAAAATATGTTTGATAATATTCAAAATAAAAGCACCGAAATCCTGTCAAAATGTATTGGAAACAAGTGCGGTCATCGTACGTGCGGCGCTGTAAATAAAGTGTGCAGTTGTATTTGGTGGAAGAACCGCAATACTTCAATTAGAGTTAAATTTGGAGCGTGAGACCAGTACGACAGCCAGGCATCATTTATATCAAATCGATCCATATCAGAGAACGTGATGTCAGTCGTCGTGGTGTTTTGTGAGCGGCATGCTTGCATCTCAATTCCGGTGGTGCAATATTGGTCTGTACATGTAGCCACGGAATTGGTGTTGAAGAAACTGCTCCAGCAATAACCCAATTAACTTCTCATTGAAGAGTTCAATTGCCCGTCAATTTTTGTGGCATGGGAACTGTGGTACCACACCGGAGCACAATACTCGGCCGCCGAGTAGACTAATGAGAGAACAGAAGTTCGAAGTACATCTCTGTTAGCACCCCAATTTGTTCCTGCAATCTTTTGGATTAAGTTATTCCGAGTCTTCAGCATATGGCTACGTTGTTCGCAGAGTTGCTTGTACGTAAGTGTTCGATCAAGGAGGGGCGCTTAAGTACGTTCTACGTTGGTACAAAATTCTGCTCAATTCGCGCTCCGTCAATGTAAACATTCAACTCACGATTTACCTGCTGATTGTTTAGGTGAAACATAGGCACTTCGGTTTTTTGTTTGTTGAGACAAAGGTACCATTTCTCGTAGTATTTTCCCATTTTACGAAAGTCACGTTTCAATACATGCTGTCCAGCTTCGAACCTTTTAACATGTGTCACCAAAGCTGTGTCGTCAGCATAGCAGAATTTCCGTGACATTGTGGCTGGCATGTCACTGGTATACAAGTTGAAATAGGGTGGGGTGAAAACACTTCCTTGAGGACTCCCCACTGCTTTTGCTGTAGATGAAAACACGGAACGTTCGATTGCCAATCATGTTGTCCACCAAGTTTCCCATTTTCCTGCTTTGAATAGCTTTGAATTATTTCAAAATAAAGCCTCTTGTCCAAACCGAGTCATACGCCGTCGATAAATCAATGAGGCCCACAGCTGTCTTGAGATTGCGTTCGGATGTGTGAGGTGAGGGCTGGTGAGGAGGTGAGCAGCCGGCTTGTTCAAGAGGAATGACAGCATCGATTGACAGTTTTGTCCTTGCGTATTTCAACTTCTCAAGAACTTGTATAAAATGCTCGGACGATAGCTCTCGGGGTGATCCATAGATGATCACATACAGAGAAATTCGATTGAATTCGAAAGTCTGTAAAATCTAGTTTCGATGAAATTCGTGAATTTTAAAATGCCATATCTCAGCCAAATATATGCACTATTTCTTAAGGTCGTAGTTATATTACGGCCCAACTGCTAATTCTTACCCCTCTTACTTTTCCGCAATGGACATTCTTACTACCATGACAGACTCACTACCATGCAAAATCGTCGGCTTCTAACTTTTTACCTCTGAGCTTGAGCACCTATGACCTCAACTGACAGGCCACTGCATCGCCCATTTTCCTCTTTTCCTCCAATTCCCAACCAACCTGCCATCTTCTGAAAAAATAGTTTCCTAAGTAAATATCCATGAATTGAAAGTAACAGAGATAAATGAACGAGTGGATCCGTAAAAGCTAGCAAGCCCATAGTGATATTTCAGTAACTGGAAAGTAAAGACCGGAACCATTTGAGATTAATGTTTGTTTTAATATAGTTTGAGATATGACTTAACCTGATCTCTTTAGAGCTTCATATGGATCATATGGAAATGTCACGGAAAACTAGTAGACTAAAATCCTGATAATTTTTGCGTTAAACGTTTAAAATTTTTAGCGCGTTTTCTCTGTCTTTTATTTTGTCAATAAATTACTCCGATCATTTTATACATAACTATTGCACGACTATTATGCAAATCGGACAACAACAATTTCGTATTTATTATTTTAATGTTGATATGATACGTTTACCACGAACTTAACAGAAGTCGCTAGACTGGCATTCATGTTTTTATCGCATTATAGTAACAAATACTCTTTTCTAGAAATTTTGTAATCTTTGAATTTAAAGAATGTTCGGACATGGCGTTTTTCAACAGCAGCAATTATCTCATAAGCCACTTGACTTATCTTTGTAAGGAGTAAAAAAAAACGAGAATCTCCACAGCTTATATATTATTATATACGGATTTTATAAAATTTAAAAAAGATATTGCGCACTTTGTACTTTCTTGCACTACACACTTTCAAATTTTCAGTATAAATTATCTGTCAAAATTGTGCAATGTGCCCAATAGAAAAAAGAAGCCAGCGAATGAAGCACATATCATTCATCATTATAGTCAATCTAAAAAATTAACGAAATAACTATTGTCACTGGGTGCCTGTGGCTAACGGCACCTGAAAATGTAAAAGTTCATTCAGAAAACGACGCCGGAAAAGAAACAGTACACCCGGACCATTTACTATAAGGGCAGAACCAGCGTGGCAAATATCATAAAATGTAATGCAATTTCATTAAAATATCGATTACGTCTTTCTGAAATTGTCCCAAGAACAATATTGAAAAACCGAAGCAACTTAGATCCATATCTTTCTGTTAAATCATGTGAATCATGCATAATTGGCTGAGCGAAAAAGTATCACCGACTCTCGAACACCCTCTGTTTTTATCACATTTTATCTTGATTATCTTTAAGAAAAATGTATTTTGAAAATCCGTCGATTTACGTCAGTTAAGAGTGATTTTGCGAAAACTTCGAACGATTTCGTACATTTTTGGGACAACATGTCCTACTTTTTCCCGATGAATGTGTCATTCGATTCCTTGTTCTATGGTAAGAAAAGTAATTTCTCATTTTTGGAAAATTTGATATTTTGGGGGAGTTATGGTGTGCTAAGTAAGTGCATGTCAGGGGGTGGTAAAAATGGTTTTTTAGCTATAACTCGTGTAAAACGGAATGAAATCAAATGAACTTTTATGGGATGTTTAGCCCCAATGATACAAAGGTTTTTTATCATTGGATTCCTTGGAGCCTTCCCGCACTCCTGAGTTATTAGTCATTTTAGGTGAAAATTTCGGGAACGCTTTACTGCTTAAAGCAGCGATGAACCGAGAAACTGGGTATAGGGTGTTCTAGTATACTACCCCTACTGTAAGACCATGCTAAGACTTCCCCGGTTTAAGGCTGTTGCACCGGTCTGGAACAACTTTTGTAACAAAGGTCAATTTTTGACACTTTTTCTTGACTATTTTCAGCTGAAGAAGTCTGTATAACTGCCCTGAAACATGATCTGCAGGTGGATATGCGAAAAGGAGCTGTTCACAAATGACGGTGTAATCTACGGGAAGGGGGGGGGGTTACCAAAGAAAGCGTGAAGAGGTTGAGTTTTATATGGAAATGTAGAACGTTGTGAACACTCTTTTTCTAAGGACATAATCTTCTTCAACTTGTTGTTTGCAAAGAGTCAGATACAAATCAGGTACAAATCTCGTCTGAAAATTTAATGGGCAGCAGAAATATGTCCTCATTTTGTCCTTTCCTAAAGATCGAAAGAATCAACAAAAAAAGCGTCACCGATCGGATTTGAACCGTTAACGCTAGGCAGCCCAAGCGAACTTTCTCATATATCTCGTTGAAGGAGATTTTTAGTCCTTCTCTCCTCTGAATATGGGCCGCAAAATTATGTCTTTATTTTTCCTTTCTTGACCATCGACAAAAACAATTAAAACATTTTTCGGTGACCGGATTTGAACCGCCATCGCTTAAATGGGACTTCGAGGAGCAATAATGTAAAGTTATATCAGAATCGAGTTATGGTGGACTTCCTCGTCTTGTCGAAAGGACGAATTAAGAACATATTTTTGTAATAGTCTGTTTGTTAATACATTTTCTTTTTAGCGATTTTCTAGTTTGGGAGCTTTCGAAGAGCTTTAATTATTTTTTTAGTACATTTTCTAGTTATCTAGACCATTATGCAATTTTCTGATTTCACATACGCAAAGGACAAATTGAGGACAAATTTTTACTGTACTAAACTTTTTAGTACAAAACAATTTAAAATCTACTAACACACTTTTACACTATCGGAAGTGTCAGTACACTCATTTGAAAGTGTCTAGAAATTGAGGACAAATTAATGGCATCACCAATTTTGCTCAAATTATTGTTTTCAAAAAAGCGATTTTGAGCTTTTTGGCGTTTTAGTACACCTCTATATTTCAGACCCCAAGGCAGGACAAATTTTTTTTTGTGTCTGACACATAGGACAAATAGTTTGTGTAGATACGATAAAAATCTGGGTCGACGAGTACACATTTGTAGCAGCACCGAACTTCTCTGCTGAAACGAAATTCTTGTATTGGCTCCATCTTATAGTTTCCCGAGGCTATGTCGAAAATAATTTATTATTTGCGCGCTGCTGTAGAGTTATTTGCACATGACTCGAGTATTTTCTAGGTACTAGGGTTCGCGAATTAACGACATTAATTAACATGAGAAACAAACAGATTTGAGATTTCCGATCTGTTTCGTGTGAAATATCACAAAAAAAAATTAAAAAATCGTATTTGTTACCAAGGCACATCAGAAACCTGATGTCAATACTATACCGAATCGGCTCATCTTCGAGTAACTTGTTATCTGTGTGGCCGGTGTTTCGATATCATTGGCCAATCAAATCTATAAATTAAAAATTATTGCCAATAAACATTTTTTTGCTTGCTTAAAATTAATCAAGATTTGAGGTACGATTCCTTGTGGAAAAATCTGAATCGTTTGTTGGCGGCTTGTTCAAAACGTTGAGTTCCTCGAATTTATGTAACAATTTTTTTTCGTTCATCACAAATTATTCCTCCGAAATTATGTGTTTTATGCAAGTTTCTTGAAACTTCGAAAGTTTATTTTCCACTCCGAAGAGTGTAATACCTTCTCTCTGTGTTAAATGCTGCTTATCTATGGTTAAAAATCTATCTTATACCTCCATATTTCATACATATTTTTTCGTAAAAAACGATCTCTTCCATTTATTCGAAAAGTTTCACACAAATGGCATTTAAAACAACTTTGCTTTGCGCAATATACCACTATTTCAATAACTCGGAGCTTCAAGGCTAAATGTTACTGACCCTGTGTATTTGCTTTTCGCGTTAATTCTTTGTGTTATGTCGTCTTTGTTATATATTTAATACTCGCTCACATTAGCAAATTACCAAAAAATTCTTGATTAGAATTGAGATTGTAGCAGCGAATGTCGGAGAATTACAGTTTCTAGCAAAATTCAACCGAAATGGAAATCTTTTCTGACTGACTGTTCAGTCGAATTCCGGAGAGCCATTAGGGACTTGAATGTTCCACAAAATCTGCTCATAAAATACAATTTACAATACGAAAATGTCAATGGAAATGAGGAAAGAGAAATATGTAAATGTTCCGAAATCGACCTCCTGATGCTTGCCTCCGGCTAATGTTAATTTTCTGATATTAATGACAGCGTGTTGAATGCAAATATGAATGGTGGTTATAGCCGTTTATGTTAAAAATCAATTTGGTTCGCTTTATTTTAATTTAAATTGGAGAAAAAGCTTAAGAGATTAAAGATTTTATTTACGTGAATGGGTTATCGTTCCCAAAGGAGTTGCGTATCATGGATATCTGTCGTCTTTATCTGAAAAAGAAAAGACTTAACAATTTTTGCGAATGAGAAGTAGACTTTGATTTACTTGTTAAAGCTGAGAGTAAAAAAATGAATTTTGTGATTGAAAAAAAAAGAGTCATTGAACTTCATATTTAGTTTCTCAGATGCATCCTATATCTAGAACCATACTTTGCATGATCTCAGATCAGCTTTCTGCCTCTTGATGGGACTCTGTGCCTAACGAAAGGCCGTAATTTAACCAACAAATCCCTACCTAGCTTCCTTGGATTAAATCGACACCTCAGGAGCGCAAAATAGAACAATTCAAAACTTTAGAACGTAACTAAGTAACAAAGTCAGCCACCGCTTTGCATTAGATGTATCCAAAGCACACGTTTTAGATTTAGCTCGGAATCGGTACCAAATGAGGGGTGACGCACTTCTGCGGTTTATGGAAGAAATGATAATTGGAATATATCAGTTTTAAAAGCACTGTAATTTCTGCAAACCTTCTTTTGGACTTATTTGTACAATTTTGGATATGCAAGTTCAGATTTTTCTTAAAACCGATTTTTTTTTTTGGAATAAATGTAATAAATAAAGTGAGTGACTCCTCGGCGCCGAATGTTCCTAACAGAAAATGTTTCTATTAGAGAGTCTGGGCAAAGCTACATATAGCGAAATTTATAAATTATAACATGTAAAAATTTTTCGTAAAAGCCCCGGAAAAATATAAGAAATTACGAAAATCGAATTTATACAAACATTTTTTATATGTTGAGGCGATCGATGGCAGTGTTTGTAGTATTGACAATTCATTTATACATTCCCATCGGTCATATAAGCCTCATCGATCAATAATATTGTCCATCCGTCCGTCCCCACGATAACTCGAGTGAAACTTGACCGATTTTAGAAACCTTTTTTTTGCCTTGAAAGGTAATTGAAAGAGCGCTAGGGCCGCCTAAGCAGTTTTGAGTCTTTTATACATAAATCGAGTAACCGAGCTTTTCAAATAACCAGCAAATCATAGCTCGTAATAGATGCGTCGAACAGTTT
The DNA here is from genome assembly GCA_029228625.1 of Pseudolycoriella hygida. NCBI lineage: Eukaryota > Metazoa > Arthropoda > Insecta > Diptera > Sciaridae > Pseudolycoriella > Pseudolycoriella hygida. The sequence goes on from CM055406.1 coordinate 130,535,544, forward strand.
TGATGTTACGAGAAGACTGGAACGTATTTAAGTAAATATTGCGTTCACATTAAATTGTATTGGAAATTGCCGATAGGGCAATATTGAAAAACCCGTCCGAAGAAATGGTGTAAAAAAATTCTCCGAACGCACAAAATTGATCTGCAAATAGAGAAAAGTGTTCTCCTCAATTTTTTGGTTCAATGGTCCAAACCATTTTTTGGACTAGGGCCGACCTTAGTACTGACCTAGGGCCCTAAGTAGAGGCCTCGGACACATACTTCCACACACAAAAATGTTTTCCTCAATTTGCTCTGCAACATAGCAAAAAACGTTTTTTTTTTGTTAGAGCCGACCTTAGGACCGACATGAGGCCCACTTGAGCCCTAAGCACAGGCAAAAGTTCTTCCATAAATTGTCGACCGTGCCGGGATCTTTCAAACAAAAAAAAATTTTGAAAATCGGAAGAGATTTACTCGAGTTATGTAAAAAAAACATGTACAGCGCTAGCAGAGCCTCGTTTTTAGTGCCCTAGCTATATCCTAGGGCCCAATCTCAAAAAAGTTTCTTCTACAAATAGTAGGGCTTTCACCTGTCGAATAAAAAAACAATTATGAAAAGATTTACTCGAATTATGTACAAAAAACACATGGAGCCCTAGCAGAGACTCTTTTTTATTACCCTAGCTAAGTCCAAGGATTCAATTTTAAAGAAGTTTCTTTCATAAATTGTCGGCCATGCCCAGATCTTTTAAACAAAAAAAAAACTTAGGAAAATCAGAAAAGATTTACTCGCGTTATGTACAAAAGACCAAAAACCACTTAAACGGCCCTAGCTCGGCGGCATGCTTAGATGACGCAAGATAAGCAACCTTCTCTAAGGAGGCAGCACCTTTCGCTTTGTCTTAGATAAGTCTATGAATGCCCAATAATGGGGTCCAAAAAATTAAAGTTGCAAAAACTTTGGGGCACCAACCGGAATATTACTCTACATCTACATGTATCATTGAACAAAAAATTATATGGTGTCCGCTCGATCCCAGGTGATGAACGCGAAAATCGTGAAAAATGCAGAGTTCTGAAAAGTGTACGCTATTGGTCGAAGATGAAGAGTTGTGTTAGAGCAAGTTTGGTTGAAACCCTCCAGAATAGTCTAGAGAAAACGAGTTATCAGTTGGTTGGAATATCTATGGTATGTCTGCGCCAGGAGAGCCCGTCAAAGAGGACACGTCAAGCTGAACTTCTGTACTCTAAGCCGTGGCCAATATTATAGATCATGAAAAAAGGTCTTTCATGAAATATTAGGCATAGATAATACTTTAAAATAACGCAAAAACCTTTGGTGGAACCTAAGGAATCAGACAAACTCGACCAAAACTCTGTTTATTTACATGATTTCGTCAAAAAACTTGGAATTTCAGCTGTATTTTGCCCTAAAACGTTTGTTTTATGTGACTAAAAAGTGATAAGAATTTTTTGAAATTTTTTTGAAACACTTAACAGGTTCGTATTGTTAAAAAATCATTTTTTCTCTCCGTTCGTTGGCAAGCTTTTTTCATATCCTCGTCTCACAGTATCATCCAAAATACGCTCAAACTCTCTCTCAAATTTTTCTCTAAAAGCCACTAAAATTACCTTTCCAACGATGCCCCTTTTCGAGATATTTGGCTAAAATTTGAATTTTCTGCATCCAATTGAGTGGGTCTTTTTATGGCTACTCTGAAAGTGGAAAGTTCAACAAAGTATTTATACTAAAAAAATCGCAACAAATTCAAATTTTAGCCAATTATCTAGAGTGGGGTATCGTTGTAAAGATAATTAGCTTGAGTGAGAAGACGATATGAAAAGAGCTTGCCAACGGTGAGAAAAAGTGATATTTTAACTATACGAACCTGTCACGTGTTTCGGAAAAATTCCAAAAAATTATTATTACTTTTTAGTCACCTATAACAAACGTTTTAGGTCGAAATACAGCTGAAATTCGAAGTTTTTTAACGAAAAAACCATCTGTAAAGTGAATATCACGTAAATAAAACGAGATTTGGTCGAGTTTGTCTGATTTAGGCTTAAGTTCGCCAAAGGTTTTTGCGTTATTTTAAAGTAGTATCCTAATATTTCATAGAAGAACTTTTTTCATATTGGCCGCGACTTCGAGTAGAGAAGTTCAGCTTGACATGTCCTTTTTGACGGGCTCTCCTGGCACAGACATAAAATAGATACTCCAACCAACTGAAAACCCGTTTTCTCTGGACTATTTTGAAGCGTTTAAACCAAACTTGCCCTAACACAACTCTTCATCTCCGACCAATAGCGTACACTTTTCAGAACTCTGCATTTTTCACGATTTTTGCGTTTTTGGTCACATTTCGTCATCGAGCTACCCCTAAATCACCTGGGATCGAGCGGACCCCATGTACTTTTTTGTTCAATGATACATGTAGAGTAATATTCCGATTGGTGCCCCAAAGTTTCTGCAACTTTAATTTCCCCATACAATTTTAGACCCCGCCTAATGCCCAACGATTTATGGTAGAAAATGTTAAGACCCGTACGAAGAACTAAGTTCTTCGAAAAGGGGTCTTATGCGTTTACCACGACGCTTGTAACCAGTCGAATTTCGAACTGGGAGTAGGGGGAGCATCGATCATGATGATGAATTAAAAAAAATTTTCGTCCGTCTGTCTGTCTGTCAACACGATAACTCGAGTAAAACTCAACCGATTTTCTAAAACTTTTTTTTCCCTGAATTATCATCATCATCAAACTTTATAGACCGTCTATACCTTTCGGTGTGGGGTCTTTACGCCACAACCGGGTGATCTTGGACCACCCTCCTCCATACCCTCCTATCCCCTGCCAAGGAGATGGTTTGTTCTTCACTCAGTGAAAGCCCCCCTCCAACTTCTAAATCTGATTTAATTGAATCTATAAACCTTCTCCTTGGCCTACCCCTAGGGCGTACACGCGGGACCTGTGCATTCAAAATCCTCTTTGGTAGCCTGCTATTACCCATCCTCTGAACGTGCCTGTACCACCGCAGTCGACTAACCCTTGCCGCCTCTTCCACTGACATAACCCCTGATGTCGTCGTTTCTGATATGATTATCCCACGGCTCCCTTCTATTAACCTTTGCTATGCTTCTTAGAACCCTCATATCAGAAACCTCCAGGCCATGCACAAGGTACCCGCAGTCCACCCAACTTTCACTACCATATAAAATCGTTGGCCTGAAGATTGACCTGTGAAGGTCCCTGAAAGGTAATCGAAAAATCTTTTATGGGATTGAATCTGGGCACTGTCGGGTCAAGGGCCGCTGAGCTAGGGCTGTTTGATTGGTTTTACTTTTTTGTACATAACTTGAGTAAATCTTTTCAGATTTTCAATTTTTTTTTGTTTGAAAGGTCTGGGTATACCTGACAATTTATGGGAGAAAATTTTTTAATTTTGAGCTTTTGGACTCATCCAGTGCCCTAAAACTGAATCTCTACTAAGGCCCTACGTGTTTTTTCTACATAAATCGGGTAAATCTTATCCGATTTTCAAATTCTTTTTTCCTGAAAGATAATCTAAAAATTGATTATGGAATCGTTATGGAAGGTTTTAAATAAAATATATGGATATCAGAAAATCACGAAAATTATAGAAAATCTTTTGAGTCGATCGGGCTGTAGTGTCCTTAGAGTGAGCCAAGCTTACCACTCAAGGCCAATGCGACCCCACACGATATTTGGTCGCTTTTCGTTAATATTTCTTTAATGATTCATGATGTTTTTTGTGCAATGCTGTAGAGAAAAAGAGGCGAACTTTTCTGTATGGAAGTGTGGGTTAGAGTCCTCTCCTAAGTGCTCTAGATAAGTTCTAAGACCGACCGTAGTACAAAAAAAAAATTTTTTTTTTGAAATTTCTTTTTAAATAGACCGTTTTATGGATTTGGAGAGGTTTTTTGCGTCGTTGCTTCGGACAGATTTTTCAATATTGCCCTTTAGGCAATTTCCAGTATAATTTAATGTGGACGTAATTATATATACTTAAGTTAAGGCAATATTTACTTAAATACGTTTTTTTTTTAATTAATGCTTTATTTATCGTTCCTTTTAATTGCTGAGTGGAATACAATTTTCGTTCGAGTTCGTTCCAGTCTTTTCGCCACATCCACTGTTTGCCACATCTGTTCTGATGCGTACGGGTCTCTTGCATATGTTTTGAAGTTGGGCCATGTGACTTAGATAGGGCCCCTAAAACGATTCGAGTTTTTTGTGCACAACTCAAGCAAATCTTTCCAGAATTTCCTAAATTCTTTTCTCATCGATAGGTCTATGAAAGCCTAATAATTTATGAAAGAATTTTTTTTAGTTTGGATCCTCGGGTCCTAAAACTGAGTATCTACTAGGGCTTTACGTTCTTTTTCTATGTAAGTCGGGTAAATTCTATCAGACTTTCTTCATTCTTTTTTTATTTGAGAGTCAACAGAAGACAGAAGGAAATAAAATTTTTGTGAAGTCTTTTCTAGATTTTTCGGTCCAATTGTTTGAAACTAAATGTGTTTATGAGATTGATTGAGTTCGTTGAAGCACGACTAAGCTCCATCCATTACATGTGGATTCATTGAACCAGCCCTCCTACACAAAAGTCTTACCGTTTTTCTTGTCACTTATTCAAATACGTTGTCTTATACATATATGTCACCAACTTAGTTTGTATATTTTAATTATCGATTTTAATGCCAAAAACTCCTAATTTATAAGTAGTCTTTAAAATTAAACAGCTCCATACAAATGAGCTTTTTAAATAATATATTGTAGATAAGCTCAATAACTGAAGATGCAACAATAAAGATGCGAAACGTCTCATAAACACATTTAGTTTCAATTAGTTGGATCGAAAAATCTAGAAAAGACTTCACTAAAATTTTATGTTTTCATGGTCAAGAAAATAGTCAGACAGACTCTACTCGTAAGTTATCTATGACACCACTACTATTTAAAAATAAAGTTACGTCCAAGGACATCATACGAAGGCCCCAATTGGGCTCTAGGTCGGTTAAAGAGATTTGTGTAAATTAAATTTCACGAAGCAGCATTTCAAATTTCACGTAAATATTTGAATTGAGCCAATCAGAGAGCCGTAATTAGTTAAAAACCCCGATATAAAAAATTGGAACTATCAGATTTTCACCATCTACGTTAAAATGTTACATGAAAAATGTGTATCACAACAAAAACCCTTTTAAAAGGGAAATGTGACGCAAGTCCTTCTTCCTCCTTCCAAAACAACTGATATCAATTTGGGGTGACGCTTAAAGCTTTGAAA
>CM055406.1:130541138-130582670 GCA_029228625.1 Pseudolycoriella hygida
CAGGAAAAATATTTTCCGGGGGGTACGTCGCAAGGGGGGGAAGTCAAAACTTAGCTGTATATATGGTTCCGAAGTCTACGAAAAAAAAAATTCTGAATTTTTTGCTCGTGGGGACTTGCGTCACGGGCGCATTGCTACCGCGCGCGAGTTAATTCTTAATTTCGGTGGGGAAAGTTGAAAATATTTTACGCAGTCGAGTAACGTACTCTTCTCACTTACGCGAAGTTGTTTTTTTGAATTGAGAGTTATTCATTACGTTCTTTTCCGTCTGGTCAATAGATAAATGCATGGTCGAAGAAAATTTGTTCAATTCATTCATCTTTAAGAGTCTTGAGTGACATCTCTAATTTGATTATTCCTTGACTTTTTTACAATTTCTTAGATTAGCGATCATGGTGCGAACGCAAGTGCAAATGTACCAGATTTTACGAAGTTCTGTAAAGCAACTGCGTAAACAAATTCTTAATCACGCTAAAATCACGTGAAATCGGAGTTTACACCCGGTTCTCTTATTAAGACTTAAGTTCCAAATAGCCCGAGAGTTTCAAAAACTTCCATAAACTCTTCTATTTAAAACATATTATCCGAGGACCCATACGAATCCCGCTATATCAAATGGAATTGATTGAATTACTGTTTCCGTAAAAATTCCGGGGGAAATACTAGAACAGTGACATTGATTTTTAAGATTTTGTATAATTTTTTGTGTTAGGGCATACAAATATAGTGTTAATCCAAGAACCTTGGGTAAGCAACTCTCAAACAATGGGCTTCGGTGTCCACAAGAACAGAGTTTTTAGCGGAGACAACGGTGGCAGAGCGAGAGCTTCTATTTACACGGCTCCCTTACTGCAAACGATGCTGATGAGACAATTTTCGGACGAAGACACCACTCTGGTGAGAATTACTCGTGAAAATGTTCATGGGGGAGACTTGCTAGTGGGGTCTTATTATATGCCCGATACGGTTCACATCATACAGTATGGGGAAGTACGGACACTAAGAATCGTAAAGAAGTACTGGATATCACCCTATATTCAGAGAACCTAGTCGATCAAATTGATTCATGGAGAGTTTCTCTGAGGGGCTGGGTGACGAACGTGGTGAAATTCAGGAACCCCAGAAGAACGAACTGGGAACAGTATAGGAACTTTCTGAAACAACGTGTGGAGACAAAGCTGGAAAGAGTGATGCCGAGATCATCGGCAGAGCTCAATGATGCAGTAAATGTTATCACAGAGTTGCTGACGAATGCCTAAGAAAACTCATGCCCGGAGCAGAAAGCTATTCGAAAGAAGGGCGGTAAACTCTGGTGTAGAGAGATCGAAAAGCTCAGACTTTTTGCGAGGAGATCATGGAACAAAGCCATGAGAACGGCAGCTAAGGCTGACTGGGTCACTTACAAGGCTGCCCAAAAGGCTTTCAGGAAAGCAGTTTGGAGGAGGGCCAGAGAAGCATGGAAGGGATTTTGTGCGGAAATGGAACATGTTCCAGAATATGCCAGAATCCACAAGATCCTTGCTAAAGACTCTAGGCTACTTCCGAGCTTTAAGAAAGCCAGATGGGAGCTTTACAGGGAGTGGCTGTGAGACGGCCAAGCACTTGCTGGAAGCTCACTTTCCTGGCTGTGGAGAAGATAAATCCGAAGCTAGCTTGCCAAACATCGTTCCCCCGACGGAAGAGCCAAATTGATGGTATCTTTCCAGCTCTGCTGAAAGAAAGTAGAGAGATTCTGCTGAAGCCGCTGTTTTTGGTACTACGTAGCTCCCTAGCCCTAGGTTACGTTCCAACCAGGTGGGAAAAGGTGAAGGTTACATTTATTCCTAAGCCAGGAAAACCATCGCATTTCACTGCAGTTGAAGATGAAGATGAAGTTCTGGCGGTTTTCCCGCTACACTTGAATCAGCATGCTTACCAGTCAGGCAAATCCACGGATTCCGCCCTGCACAGGCTGGTAGCAAAGGTTTAAACATCATTCTCGATTGGAGATGTTTTATGGACATTGAAGGTGCCTTCGACAATACAAATTTTAATGTTATTCGCCGATCGCTCGAGGAAAGCGGAGTTAGGTAGTTAGGTGGGTAAGTAGCATGCTCAGAGATAGGACTGTTGAGGCGGAGGTTTGTGGTCACAAAGAAAATCTCTGGGTAGCGAAAGGCTACCCTCAGGGCGGGATTCTATCGCCTTTGCTGTGGTGTATAGTGATAGACTCTCTCATCAGAAAGCTGAACGACGAGGGCTATTCGGATGACCTGACGATTTTAGTTAGGGGAAAATTCGAGAGCACGCTGGGTGACAGAGTCAGAACAGCTTTGAGAGTGGTCGTGAGATGGTGCAGTGAGAACGGTCTGAAAACCAATCCGGCAAACACATATCTTATGCTATTCAGCAGAAGGCGCTCAGGATCAAATTTGGTCGGTGAAATCAGGCTTTTCGATAAGGTGCTGGAATTAGCTCCGCAGGTGAAATACTTAGGAGTGACGCTTGATAGCAAACTTAATTGGATTGCTCGTGTCAAGGATAAGGCGCAGAAGGCGGTAGCGGCTTTTTGGCTTTGCAGGAACTCCTTCAGGAGAAACTGGGGCCTACCGTCAAAGGCAATTCTGTGGATTTATGAGGCTGTGATAAGGCCGATGATTAGCCACGGTTGCGTGGCGTGGTCGCCAAGGCTAGATGTGGAATGCGCTAGGAAACTGTCAAGTGAGATTTAGAGACTAGTGTGTATTTGTACCACGGGCGCTATGAGAGGTGGTTTTCCCTAGCGATGGAGACGCTGCTGGCTCTGCCTCCTATCGAAATCGATATTGTGGTTAAAGCAAAAGCTTTTGCCACGGCTGATAGGCTGATGCAGAATGGCATGTGGACTTCGAATTTTCACATTGAGCATGGTAAGATTGCAACGATAATATCGATCCCGGTGTTTGAAATGCCGAGAGACGATATGGCTGTGGTAACCTGTTTCGACAGGAATTTTGAAGCGAAAGTTCCCAGTAGGCAAGAATGGCTTAGTGGATGGTCAGCGAGCCTTCCCGGGAAATGCGTGGTTAGACTTACAGATGGATCGAAATCTCGTGAATGAGTAGGTGCTGGTGTGTACGGAATGGGATCTGGAAAAGGAAATTGTTTCCATCTGGGGACTCTTGCCAGTGTGCTCCAAGCGGAGATCTTCGCGGTGCTGTCAGCAGCTCGTGAGACTCTGCCTGTTGGAACGCACGGCAAGAGGGGGCTTATCTGTTCGGACAGTAAGGAAATGATCAAGGCGCTGATGTCGCCTAGAATGACCTCCAAGTTAGTGAAAGAGTGCAGAGATTACCTGAACGAAATGGGTCTGAGGAATCAGATCACTTTAGTTTGGGTACTTGGGCACTCTGACGTGGAGGGGAATGAAACAGCTCATGAGCTAGCCAGGGCGGGTGCCGAAGCTCTCGGTCACGGCCCCGAGCCGTTTTTGCCGATTACTCGACCTGCACGTGTAAAAGCGCTGGGGAGCTGGGTGATGAGGAGGCATGTGATGCGCTGGGAAGGATACTATGGTGGTATCCACACCAAGTGCTTTTTCCCTAGACCTAATGTGAAATGGGCCAAATCTCTGCTAGGGATGGACAGGAAAAGCATCAGGAGAGTGGTAGGTGCGATCACTGGACATTGCGGGCTGAATGGGCACATGAAAAAGCTTAGGCTCTCGGCGACCTCTATGTGTGCGTGCGGCTTAGAGGAAGAAACGGGATTTCATGTATTATGTGAATGTCCCAGTTTCTTCCAACTGAGGCGCAGGCTGCTGGGAGGGTATGTTGTGAGACCGTCCGAAGTTGCTAACCTAGAACCAGCTACTTTGAGCAATTTCTTGGAGGCGACAGGGAGGTTTAACTAACTTGAGTGGGGAAGCTGATTTGAATGATGAACGGGAAAGGAACAAAGGATCGTCAAATATGTGTTTCAAGATTGGTAAAACTATTGTCCCAAGCTGATAAATCTATAAAAAAAAAAATGGCGACGAGTTCAATGATTTTGTTTTTTCATGATTTTACATGGCCCTGAAACCATGACTTTTGTGAGTCGTTTCCCTCTCGAAAAATTCGTGGAAATTGCCAAAATCAACAAAAAGATGGGCTTCGCCGACAAGAACGATAAAGCCTACGACTATCCCAAGCGATGAAAACGAATGCAATGGAATTGCGCACTGTCCTAGGGCCCTTCGACCAATAATTAAATGGACAAAAAAAAACAAAAAAGTTAATTTGAATTTTCTCTACAAATTTTCTGAGCAACTTGAACGCGTTTTAATTCTGGTCAGATTCAGGCTCAACCTGATTAATAAGAAGAAATTATTTTGTAACCTCAGCGGCTGTCTAGGGAGATAAGTCATACATAACTGTGTTGTATCGAAATTTGTTTTGTTGATTTCTTGCTTCGGTGCGTAATAGTAGATTATGCACCGCTGTCCCTAAGGAGAAAAATGCGAGATTATCGTTCTAGGCAGATAAAAACTCTTACGTTTCTGCAGGATAACTTATTCTCGGAGGATTATATCGGATCGGGATACAAGCTTTCTCCTCAAACATGAGTAAATTTTCACGCAGATGCATAATAATTATTGCCCGAATTGCCAAACAAAATATTGCAACAAAAACCTCTTACAAAGACTAGCAAAGTATATATTATTTATAAAACATTTTTACAAAACTGCTTCACAATTTGCAGATGATGAGGAAAGCGAGACCAAAAAGATGCACAAAAAAGGGTATAACTAATGACGGACAACTCTGGTTGTGCTTTACAATTTGACGTTCGAAAAGAAAACTTTGAATCCCTGACCGAAAATTGTACACCACGGTAAAGTCAGGATGATATTACGCCTACTATTGTGCCCTAATTTGCATAAGAAACTTAGTACGAAAGAGACAAAAAACTTGGTGTGGATTTTCTTTCTTTCCTTCACATTATTTTCTTGTGCAAATAACGGCAGTATTTTCGACATCTCTGTAAATGGAATGCCTTCGTAATAAAAGGCAACAATTATCTTAAAGAGCAATTTGTACGAACATTCTTAACTCCTAGTAATGATTTATCGTTCTAGCAAAGGAAGGGAGGGAGTGCTTCTAAGAATTATTTTATTTGTTAATATTAGTTCACTTTTCATTACGAAACTCCATACGAAATAGCTCGTCCCATAACAATTTACATAACTAATAGTCCATATAAATCAAGCAAATTTTATAAATCGTTCACGTCAAGAAGCTATCATCGGTTGCAATATTATTTACACAACAAAAAATGCATCATCTCCTCACATACAATAAACATACTTTTCAATTTGATTAAATAAAACAATTTTTTATTATTGTTCGACCACTTCAAGGAAGGTTCCTCGGACATTTAAAAAAAATATTTCACACAATGTGGTTTTGCTGTTATGGCTGCAATAAGCGGCACATTTAAGAAACTATTTTTTTTAGGTACGGTACGGTGTAAAAAATAAATACAAATTTCTTAGAAATTGGGTTCAGTTTGAATGATTTTCACTTTTTTTTTTATTTTATAATAAATATTTTTGTATTTTTGCTTTGCCGACCGACAGTATGAAAATATTTGTGGAGCCTGTTTTCTGATCAATCTCGTTCGTTAATAGATTTTTTGTCGATATTTGCTTTTTTAGGTAATAATGAATGAGAATGTGTAAAAAAAGAAAATTTGAGATATGGAATTTTGAACAAGGATATTACCTTACCTTCTTTTCATATTTCATTTTTCGACTCATTTCATTTTAGTGTTCGCTTATTGCTTCATTTGGCGATTCTGTTTTGCACCGATCGTTCTCTGAATGTTGAACACAGTCATGGCATGGCATAACTACTAATTGTGGTGCTAATAAAGCAATTAGACAATGTTTTTTTTCTGTTGGTACGAGTGTTGTTTTTTGGTGAGATGGTCTTCCCATCTAAATTAAGCGCCGCGCCACATGCGATTTGATTGAAGTTTATTTTAACGTCAAAAGTCAATTACCAGAGAGAGGTAGAAAATAGAGAGATGTGGTTTTTAACTCACTAGAACGATGCGATGGAAAAATACAATGTGTGGCGATATTGTTTCACTGTTACGCACATGGTGGCGCTGGCAGTAGCTAAATTGGACGTTTATCCATCTCTGGTCTGCTTCGTTGTAGTACAATCGCAACTTGCGTTGATTGCACTTTTCGGAAAAAATGGAAAATCGCTGTGTGTCTTGCCCGGCACGTTATGTGGATTTTATAAACTCCATTCTACTGAAATAATCTTGAAGTCAGGGTTGCATTAGCGTCGCTCAAGCAGAGAAAGGTCGTTTTTAAATTCATTATTTAGTAGAAGAAATCCAATCCGAAAATTCATTGAACATGTATTTCAAGATATTGTATTATTTTTATTTATATTATTATTTCTGTTATAACTACTCCCGATTTCTCTGCTTTTAAGAAGGTTGTTTGTTTGTGCCCTAGTACCTAAGTGCTTACCAGAGCCTATTATTTGGGAACAAACTTTCCCAAAATTTCACAAAAATTCTTAAAATTTCCCAAAAAATCCCAAAATTTCCCATAATTTCCCCCAAAAAAAATATAAAAAATTTCCAAATAATAATTTTATAGTGGACTTTATGATAAAGGGCATCTCTTTCCAGACAAGTTGAAAATTCGAAATTTCGGATTGTCTCTCGGCAAAATTTTTATTTTTAAATTTCAATCTTTATTAGGCTCCAATACCTTCATTTTGGCACTAATTTGTATTTTCTACGATGTGTGATGGCTGAGATATGCACTAGGGCTGCAAGCGTAAAGGCCTTTCTAGCGCTCAACAAGAAAGGGGTAGAACAAATGTTTCTCGTATCGGATAATGTAACACAATGGCGTTGTTTTCAAACGGTTATGAGCGTTGTGAGGGACTGAATTCAAAATTTCCCAAAATTTTCCAAAAAAGTATAAAAAAAAATTCCCAAATAATAGGCTCTGGTGCTTCCCCATAGGAGACTACTTACAATCTATTTGTGCGATTGAGTTTATCCAAGATGCAGCTGGGCGGAATGCTCCAGATTATGTTGTGCGGCAAAATGTAGGCCCCTATGCATTTAGTTCTGGCTGATATATAAGCTGGGCATTCACACAGAAAATGTTTCGCTGATTTTATTTCGCCGCATTTTGAGCAGAGGCTAATGATGAAAGAGCTAATGATGCCTAGCCTATAGTGCTCAAATACTTGTTTAATGCGCAATGGCCGTAAGAACAGACGTAATTCGCTTGATATGTCTTCTGCTAAGTGAGAGGAAGTAGTTGGTATTCGTCTGACTGATAGTAATACATTTCTTTGAGTGAATGGCATGTTGGATTTACTTCGAATGTCTATTTAATGAAACATTTTCCATTTAGATACGTGTCTTTTTAGGAAGGATTGTGTAACATAGAGGCGTGGTTCTGGACCGACGATCGTTTCACTATTTCCTGCCTTAGCAAGTTCATTTCATTTCCTTGAATGTTACTATACCCAGGTACCCAGGTTACTGTGTCGTTGGTTGCTAGCTTAACGACATTGTCCCTGCATTCTCGGATAAGTGACTGACAGACTTTGTTAAGACGCTTTGGCTATCAGTGTTATTTAAAATAGATTTGCTGCGGATCTCCTTAATTAGCATTTCTTTGCAGCAAACCACTAGTAGGTACATTCATACGTAATACGTGAAATTTGACGTCATAGGACTGAATTTAGGTACCGTCGCGACGACGACGGTAAGATTTTTGGACCCGTAAGAAGTACGAAGGTCCCATACGTTTACTACAAACAATTTTAATGTAACATGGGGTAGATCGAGGTGGCAGTTGGGGGGATGCATTTAAAAAAAATGTCCGTCCGTCTCCACTTTTTTTTTCCAAACGGCTCAACCGATCACCCCAACTTTTTTTCCCTGAAAGATACACGCCTCCCATGATTCAAGTTCGAAGATGAGCAAAATCGATCAAGTGGTTCTGGAGATATGGTCGAGGAAGTGACCAAAAACATGGTTTTTCGAGGGTTGGTGAAGTTTTTCGCAAATATCTCAGCAAGTATAGAACGGAAATTGCTCATGTTGGTGTCAAATGAAAGAATTTGATGTCAGAAAGTTGGGAAAACATTTTTGTGAGAATCGGGTCAGGAGTCGTCAGGTGGAATCGACGAAATTGAGTTTTTCGGCCATATACGAAAACAGTTTTTCGTGTTTATTTCCTTAACTATGCAATATGGAGATTCACTGTCACAGGCAACGTTGTAGAGAACGGAATTTTAGGGTCCACGTGTTTCAGGGTTTTTGGTAAAAATGCATCAATCATGGGATATGACCACTTCTAGAATTTGGAGGGATGATCCATATCTCTAGAGCTATAAGAAGTAGAAAGTTGCTTCCAAAGGCAAAGTTGCAGGGAATAAAATTTTAGAGAACACGTTTCTCAAGGTTTTGGGTAGAAGGGCCACAATCCTGGGATATGACCACTTCTAGAATTGGGAGGGATGATCCAAATCTCTAGAACAATAAGAGTTAGAAAGTTGCTTCCAAAGGCAAAGCTGTAAAGCATAACATTTTAGCAAACACGTGTCTCAGGGGTTTGGGTAAAAATGCCACAATCCTGAGATATAACAACTTCAAAAATTTGGAGGGATAACCCATATCTCTAGAACTATAAGAGGTAGAAGGTTGCTTCCAAAGGCAAAGTTGTATAGAACAAAATTTTAGAGAAAACCTGTTTCAGGGTTTTAGGGGAAAATGGCCCAATCCTTGGATATAATCTTTCCTAGATTTGAATGGTCTGAGATGTACTTCGGTAGGGCCTTTGACATTGCCTTAGGTAATTTCTATGGATCTTTGAAATTCTTATAGTTATAAAAGAACATAAAACTTTGGATTGTTTGCTTAAGATACGTACGAGTCTTTCTGCAAGATTTGTTTTATTTGCCACATTTATTCTGTTTGTCACATCTATTCTGATACGTATGGGTCTTTGGTTATGTTTGACAATGAAATCAGGTCAATCACCTTAATAGACCTTTCTTCAACATTTTCTTAACATTTATCCTAAGGCGAGGCAATTATTTCCCTTTTAACATTTCTGTCTCAAGGAAGACGAAAAACTCACATGCAGTTTTTGTGTGAAATGATGTGATTTTTGAGGACAATAAAATCGGAGATAGAATGGGGGGGGCTCATACAGTGCGCTGCAAGAGTAGTGTGGAAAATATCTGTTAGAACTTCGCCTCATGCAGCAACTTTCCTACGAGTAAAAACAACCAATTTGGAAGCACATACGTAATATACTATTAACTACCGAGAGCAGAATTACGGAGATAAGTAAAAATGCACTAGAGGAATAAGTGGGCAGATAAATATTCTTTTCGGAAGGTGGAGAGGTAGAGGGTACAAAAAGAGAGGCATTGTTATTTCGTTAATTCTTGTTTTATTTAGCATCGATTAAGAAGGAAAAAGTGAACGAAAAAATTCACCTGCTTGAAATACGCATTTGACAGATTTTCGAATTTTGAAACTTTTTGAAATATAACGTTTCAGCAACTCTTACGAAATATTTTGCGCCTGTTTAAAGCTTGATTTCGTTTGTATTTTTCTCAATTTTTCTGGTCTTCACCAAAGAAATGTCATAATTTTCCTATTTTCTTTTGTATCTCACGAGGAATCGTTTATGTCCCAAAATTTTTAGATAAGATTTATTTTACCAAAAAAGGTCAAACCGTTTTTTCCCATTATACATTTTACATTTAAAATCTGATGCTACTAAAAATTTGTCCTCAAATCCTGACTACTTGTTTTTAGTGTAGTGACACTTTTTTAGAACAAAATCGTGTTACTACAAAAGTTTTGGATGCCAACTTTCAATTTACTGAAACTAAAGAATTGTCCTCAACTTGTCCTAACTGAAACTACTTTCAGATTTCGCATCTAACGTACATGCACTAGTGAGCTATTTCATTGTGTTATAACAAGCCCCAAAAAAATAATCATTTTGTAAACAATTATTTTGAAATTCTAATATAACAAAGAAATGTCCTCAATTTGTCCTAACCGATGGTGCTTTTGCTATTGAGATACATCGATTGTAAATATCAAATTCATATTTTGTACTAAAACTCAAAAGCTCAAAAATGCGTAAACCACCAAGCACTCCGATTCTTTACAATTCAACTTTACAAAAAAATTGTCCTCAATTTGTCCTTTCCAATAGTTCTTTCACTTTTAAGGTCTGTAGATACCAAATTGATTTTTAGTACTAAAAGATCAAAAAGCTCAAAAATGCTAAAATGTGTATGGTGTGGAAAAAAAGTGGTCAACGACTGGATTTGAACCGGCGACGCTAGGGAACTTTGTTACATATTTTACTGAAGGACAATTTCCAGAACTACTGTGGAATTATGATACGCAACAGAGAAATGACCCTATTTTGTCCTTTTCGAATAATCAAAAATTTTAAGAAAAAAAAATGGTAGCCGACGGGATTTGAACCGGCGATGCTAGGGAACATTGTTACATATTTCAGTGAAGGACAACTTCCATGACTACTTTGAAATTATGATTCGCAACAGAAGAATGTCCTCATTTTGTACTATTCGAATAAGCAACAATTGTAAGAAAAAAAGAGGTCGCCGACGGGATTTGAACCGACGACGCTAGCGAACTTTGTTACATATTTCAGTGAAGGACAACTTTCATGACTACTCTGAAATTATGATTCGCAACTGAAAAATGTCCTCATTTTGTCCTTTTCCTTTTTGTGTATTCCACATCGTTTTCACAATCAGTGTGACGAGGAAAGAAATATTTGTTCATGTGACATAACTTACCACATGAATTACGTAGGAAGGAATTATGTAGTCTTCAGTTTAAACATCTAATTCGGTGAATATTTATTGGCACACCAAACAAGGGCACTGTAAATCGAGTAGGGCCCTAGTTCACTACAGAGGCTCAAAGTCGAAAAATAGAAATTATTGTAGGTTAGGACAAATTGAGAACAATTTTTTTGTATTGTTGAACTGCGAAAAAGTAGATGGTTTGGTGATTTTAGCATTTTTGAGCTTTTTGATCTTTTAGTACTAAAAATCAATTTGGTATCTACAGACGATGTACCTTAAAAGTGAAAGAACTATCGGAAAGGACAAATTGAGGACAATTTTTTTGTATAATTGAAATGCAAAGAATCGGAGGGCTTGGTGGCTTACGCATTTTTGAGCTTTTGAGTTTTAGTACAAAATATGAATTTGATATTTACAATCGATGTATGTCAATAGCAAAAGCACCATCGGTTAGGACAAATTGAGGACATTTCTTTGTTATATTAGAATTTCAAAATAATTGTTTACAAAATGATTATTTTTATGGGGCTTGTTATAACACAATGAAACAGCTCACTAGTGCATGTACGTTAGATGCGAAATCTGAAAGTAGTTTCAGTTAGGACAAATTGAGGACAATTCTTTAGTTTCAGTAAATTGAAAGTTGGCATCCAAAATGTTTGTAGTAACACGAGTTTGTTCCAAAAAAGTGTTACTACACTAAAAACAAGTAGTCAGGATTTGAGGACAAATTGAGGACAAATTTTTAGTGGCATCAGATGTTAAATGTAAAATGTATTATGGGAAATAACGGTTTCAGCTTTTTGGGGTTTTAGTACACACCTGTGGCGGGTGCCTGGGGCTACGACAAATTTTTTTAGAAGTTCGGATGCAAAGGACAAATTGAGGACAATTGTTTTATGTAACGAAAATAAAAATCCGAGTCCAACCCCTACGATTTGTCCCAGCACCCATTAAATGATAGGTGCTACTACGTTAGTTGTGGTATTAGAGGTGCAACAACTTACTATTTTCATCTAAATTTTATCAAACTTCATCATTTCAAAGCAAAACGACAAAAATCATATGGCGTACTGGGCGTGCCACCAAAAAATAGGCACTCAGGAATTTGTGCAATGGCCTCTAGAGGAGGACTAAAAATTTGCACAAGACGAAACTTATGTTTCATCACAGTTATGCTACCTTCGATTTTGTTTTAATTAATTTATTCAATGATCGAAAGAGCAACGTTGTGACTGGTGGCAGATTCGATAATAAAAAAAATCGAATTCCTTTAACGGCCATAAATTCGATTCAGTTATAAAATTTAATTTCAATTTTAAGCACTCATGTACGTCACCAACGCTTTTACTCTGAATGAGTTATCCTTCATGTTATTTTTCACTTGTTGAATGGTTCCAAGCATACACATTACCTACTTATAGGTATTAAACCGCACAGCGTGAATACTCAGTATATAAAATGTGCACATAATATTTTTTCTTGTAAATATTTTCTCACGATTATATGGTATTTTGGCATCGTTCGTTTTATTTAATTTTTTGGTATACACATTTTATTCGTTGCCATTTTCAACGCATACAATTTCCATGTATTTGTTCAGAAGTAAATGTAAACTTGAAATTTGTGTTCTAATCGTACAAATGACAAGGAGATACATGGATATGTGAAGTGCATCTATTGTATTATTCTGAATAGAATTTGTACATCTTTAACAATAAAAAGAATTTCGGACCATTTTCTTTGCAGATCATAGGATTAACCATTTCTTGGAATTACAAATGATTGAAAGCGGAACAGTGAAATGCGTTTGAAGAATTAGTGTTGAAACATTTGCTCGCTTTTGGTTATACAAAAAAGACTGCGCCGCTGCGTTGATCTAGAAACTGAACATTTTGTTTGAAAAAACACTAGTTACGTCATCAACAGCCACTTTACTTATAGATTTAATCAGGGCGGCGAGCATTTTAAAGATCCTATGGTCCTTTGTACCTTACAATTCACCTTCCAGTTTGTTACTCTCTGTACTAGCAATCCTAATTCATTCACTACATTTCAGACTTCAGTAACTTAAATTAAATCCTCCTACCGTTTTTATATGTGCGACGAATTTTCAAAATTACCTTTATGAGAACAATCACCCATGATGATCCTGCTCCTGAACTTTGGCATATTGCAAACGACGAACAGGCTTATTTCCACAGCTATACTGCATGTTTGTAACATCAAAACGAGACGGAGCACAGCGCCATCTGAGGAGCATCTACAATGTCCGTGTTTTTTTTTTCAGCTAAATAAATTGGCAGCCACCACAAATAATTCTGACTATCAAATTAAATAAAATTCCTTCGTAGCAATTACTCATTCAGCAAATTTAGAAAAACACCTGAAGCAGACAAGATATTTATAATGAGCTGTCGTTGCTGTATTACAAAATGAAAAATGATATTTCGCAATCTTTTTCTGTTCATAAATGAAATTCGCTTGCTTGCAACAAATAAGTAATTTTTCGGAGAAAATTTACCAGGAAAATTCCACTTGAAACATTTTGTTTAAATAAAATGAATGCAAAAATAGAATTTCTTCGTGTATATACCGATATTAAACGAGACGCTTCCAGTTTCATCTTGTGGTCGGCGCATACGTCAATGGAACATGTCTGTCGCTTAAGTTAACAAGGACCCCCAAAATTCCATTTTCCCTTGTTGATTGAACGACAAACATGCACTAAAATTAAAGTGTCAGATATCTGTTTTTCTCGTCATTTTTTTTATTCATTTTATTAAATGCTCCATTACGAATTAAATACCCAATCATTCTCTCTCACATGTGATTTGTGGTCTTTAAATTTAAATTGTTCTCCCATCCGCCGTATTTACTCGCTGCCAGTGTAACAATTTTTAAACTCATTTTTGTTCTCATTTTTGTTGAACGACTTTGCTCTCTGACTTTGTTTTTCGTCTCACGTTCCAACAGTACAGAGAGTAAATGTGTTCCGTGTGTGTGTGCACGTTTTAAAAGCCTTTTGGACGTGGAGATTTTTTTTAGCACATTTTAAATGTGTTAAGTGTTCCGTCTTTTAGGATATATTTATGTGATTGGCTAAAGTCAGAACATATTTTTAGTATAACCAATGTTCATTGGCTTAAACATTTTTTTTTGTTTAACAGCACGATAAATGCTTCACATAAAGATTTGTAAATTCCAATCATGCCAGAACTTGTCAACTCAATTATCCTGCTAAGAGGAAGGCAGTGTTTGTAAAGGCGATTAATTTGTTGAATTGTGCTTAATTGTAATATTTAAAGAAATGATGTCATCTCTGTTAGGGGCAATGTTTTCATAAATTGAACATAAATTATTTACATTTCATACGAGTAGAACGAAAATTCGTTGCAAGGTCCACAAATCGTAGCCACAATTTTGAGGATGTTGTTGCCAGACACGTAGAAGTACGTACCTACGTACATTAGTTAAAAGAATTTGTAGCGGCTTACATACGTTTATATTTCATTGTGCAGTAGCAATGAAAATAACTGTTGTGGAGTAGCTTTAGAAGTAGCAAAATGTGGATGCTTATAAAGACTTACGAAGAAAGAGGACTAAACGGAAATGACAAGTTTTAAATTCCGTATCAGCTAAGATTCTACTGCGCTACCGATTTCGGCATGACCACCCTGATTGACTGTTGCATAATAGTCAGTTAAAAGATTTCTCGTGTGCAACAACAAAATTAGATATGATTCGTTGGTAGCTGTACTACTGTCGTTATTTTACGAAGAATATGGTTTCTTTTGAACTAAAGTTGAGCTTTAAGCGTATAATTAAAAGTAATTGTAATTGAGGAAATCACTTCAAAGACCAATTTACTAAAACAAATTTCGTACGTAATATCTTAGAGTAAAATTCACAATTGCTGTCAGTAAGAAATAGCTTTTCTAGTTTGAATATCTGCTAAATGAATGAAATCATTTCTCTTATTACTTGTTATACTCTCAGTAGAACCGCTTGATTCTTTCCTTTCCTTTTTATTCGTAATATCCGTCATATGTTGAACAACCTTCCGTTTCATTATGATCATATTCTTCGCAATAAGTGTCTTGATCTACGTACGCGCAATCAGACCAGCTACAATCTGGATAGGTATAACATTCTACCGAACAGCGATAGCCGCCATGTATGCATCCAGAGCAATCTGAAAAAAGTACAATAATAATCTTGTGAAACACTTCAAATGCAAAATTATTTTCATGCGCTCGAAACTCAAACCAAATTTTGATTATAACAATTAAATATTTAGTATGAGCTTTTGATTTTTCTACAAAAAATTTTTTCATTAGCGCCATCTTGTGTATGTACTGTGAGCTTTTTCGTCAAATTTAGACAAGTTTCTGAAGAATGTCATTTTATCCATCCTAACAGATGGTAGGGAATTATGTTCTTCAAAGTGCATTATCAAACGCGCTCACTAAGTCGGTTTTGAGCTAACGAGTTTTACAAGAAAGTATAATAATCATGGACGCGCGGTAGCAATACACCCGTGACACAAGTCCACATGCGAACAAAACTTAAGATTTTTTTTCGTAGACTGCGGAATCATATATACGACTAAGTTTTGACTTCCCC
The DNA here is from genome assembly GCA_029228625.1 of Pseudolycoriella hygida. Taxonomy (NCBI): domain Eukaryota; kingdom Metazoa; phylum Arthropoda; class Insecta; order Diptera; family Sciaridae; genus Pseudolycoriella; species Pseudolycoriella hygida. The sequence continues at coordinate 130,556,621 of CM055406.1, forward strand.
CCTTGCGACCAGAACCTATTTTTGGGAATTTAATTTTAAAAATTACATATAATTCTAAAAAAAAATCCTAAATTCTCTTTCTAAGACTTTAGGAATTTTTAATGAATTTTTAAGAATTTTATGGAATTTTTAGGAATGAAATTCTCAGAAATAGGCACTGCTTGCGACGTTCCCCCCGGAAAAATTTTTTCCCGGATTCTCCGGAAAATTCTAAGGCGAAGGGTTTTTTCACTCATTAAAATCAGTTCAGTGGATCCGGAGATATGACCTTAAGAAAATGATCATTTTCAATACAAAAGAGCATTTTCATAGAATGGAATCCAAAGTTAATGAAAACATCGAACAGTCAGCCACTGGTTTTCATTGGCAATTGTATCAAAAACGACTTTTTTGGCTAACACCAGAAAATGGCTTGATAATTTTTCTTGAAATTTGCAGGGACCTTCGGCCATATGAGATTTTAAAAAAGGCGGGGTAACGGCCTCGTTTGGGCGCCAGGGCTTTTAGAAAACGCCATATAAAGCCCATATGTATGTGTTTGGGTGGGTAATGTGTATAGTAGCACATTTTGTATGAGAAAAGGGGGGGGGGGGTGTCAAGAGGAAAGTTGTTGGGTTGGGTGTGTAGTGTGCCAGGATGACCAACAAAATGGCCGACGGTGGTATGAAACGGGCTTAGGGGAAAATTATTTTTTTTTTGGGTTGAAGATATTTGTTTTGTGTTAAAGGTTAAAGGAAATTTTTTTCGCCGAAATTTTTTTTTCGCCGGAAATTTTTTTCGTCTGAAATTTTTTCTCCAAAATTTGTTTTCTCTTTTCTTCCAAAACTACTGATATCACAACAAAAACCCTTTTTAAATGGGAAACGCAAGACCTCGTCCCTTCTCCCAAAACAACTGATATCGACTTGGGTGACGCTTACAGCTTCGGAACGCAAAAAATTCTTTTGAAATATTTTCACATTGACAGCTGGCAGCCATTTTCTTAAGATACAAAAAAATTCTCCTGACCAAACTCTATAACTTTCTAGAAGCAACTATCTCTCTAAGTGTTATCATTCTGGAGCTAAAATTCGAAAACCCAAAGAAGCCTTACTTATACCTAACAAAAATCCAAGATGGCGTCACTTTGGCAGATTTCTGAAAATCCCACAAAATTCTCCTGATCAAACTCTATAACTTTCCCGAAGAAACCAACTCTCTAAGTATTGTCATTCCGAAGCTAAAATTCGAAAACCAAAAAAAAACCTAATTTATTGCTTGGGAAAATTCAAGATGGCGCCGGTTTGACTGCTGGCAGTCATTTTCTTAAGATCCCAAAAAATTCCGGAGCTAAAAAACCCTCAAAATTGACCACTTTTCCACATGCCACGGCTTTTCCAGAATTTTCCCGGAAAAGCAGCATATGAAATTTTTCATTTGGGGCCGAGATTGACGTTCCCTGAAAATTTCAGGAAGATCAACTGTCTAGTTCTCGAGATCGAGATCGAAAATTATTAATAGATAGATAGATAGAAACCGACAGATCAGAAAAAAAGTTTCCATAATGATGAGAAAAATAGACGTTTTTTTGGGGTGTGGGGACTGCGTCACGCCCTCCGCTACCGCTGCGGTCATGATGGGTTGTTAAGGCAGATTATTATTATGAAAGTGCCAAAATACATCGTACGCACGCTTTGTAAAATTTATCTGGTTGAACTCATTCAAGCCAACGGGTCACTTACTATAAAAATTTACATGGATTTTACAGCGATTTTTTGGAGTTTTTGAATTTCGTGTCGTTTTTTCATTTTCAGTTTGTTAAGCGATCATGAGAATCGCATCGCTTAAGGTTTGTGTGAAAACTCAACTTGACAAAAAAAAAGTTTGTTCTGTCAAGTTGAGCTCTCACACAAACCTTACGCGAACTTTCTCATATGAAAATTTAATGGGCAGCAGAAATATGTCCTCATTTTGTCCTCTCTTGATCATCAACAAAAACATTTAAAAAAAATTTCAGTGATGGGATTTCAAACGATTTTCTGATTTGGGAGCTTTTGAAGAGCTTTTATTATTTTTTTAGTACACTCTAGTGTGTAATTTTTTGATTTCACATACGCAAAGGACAAATTGAGGACATATTTTTGAATTAAAAAATACAAGAGTCAGAACGTTCCTATGGTCATATTTAAATAGAGGTTTTAGTACCAGTTCAAGAAAATATTCCTTTATAGTCTTGTTGTTTTGAAAATTTTGAATGATATTCTGTAATGACAAATTGAGGACAAATTTTTACTGTCCCTAACTTTTTAGTACAAAACACTTTAAAATCTGGTAACACACTTTTACACTATCGAAGTGTCAGTACACTAATTTGAAAGTGTCAAGAATTTAAGACAAATTAATGGCATCACCAATTTTGCTCAAATTATCGTTTTCAAAAAAGCGATTTTGAGCTTTTTGGCGTTTTAGTACACCTCTATATTTCGGACCCCTAGTAAGGACAATTTTTTTTTGTCGGACGCATAGGACAAATTGAGGACAAATTATATGTGTAGATAAAATAAAAATCTGGGTCAACGACTACACATTTGTAGCAGCACCATTGTTTCCGATCTGTCAAATCTCAACCAGAAGTTTAATTTAATAGCTCCGTAAGTTCTGAACGGAATCGAGCGAGGATGATTTAACATATTGTAAACAAAATATTAATGCTCAATAATGGCCTAAAAATGTTCCTTAAGTGTCGTCACTGTTTCGAGCCTTTTAAAAAGTTCAAAAATATTTGGTAAACTGTCCTATCAAGGTCACGAAAGCATTCAGACTATGAGTTTTTAGATCCGTACGAAGATACAAAGATTGGGTCTATTGAATGAAATGTATGGATTTCCGAAAATCACAAAAAAAATTGATTACAAATATTTTTCAACAAAATGTTTTTTGAAAATTGTGGGGATTCACAAGGGTGTTTTACACAGTTGCTTCGGTCGGGGTTTTCAATATTGCCCTCCCGGCAATTTCCAAAACAATTTAATGTCGACGTATTTTCATATAATCAAGAAACAATAGTCAAGGTTAGATTTTACTTCAAATATTTTAGCAACTCTGTTCTGTTTGCCACATCTACTCTGTGCGTACGGGTCCCTTGCATAATAATGTTTTTTGAATATTTTCACTTTTGGAACGATGAAAAAGTTCGAGCTATCGCAGTAAAAAATGAAAACCAATTTTCATCAGACGTTCATAAATCCAGGAGAAAGAAACTTTAAAATCGGTTGTGTGGTGTTAAAGATATTAATTTGCAGTGGTGAACATGTGGCATTTCCACAAGGATCCAAATCGTTAATTTTGGAGGTGAATTGAGTATGCAAAGTGGGGATTAAGTACGTTTTTCTTGTGTATGTCTTTCTACTGCTACTAAACTGACAACTTGAACCGCGACGCACATAATAATTTTTTCATATCACAAGGAACAAAATTTTGCTGTCGAAAAAATTAGCGTTTTCGTTGAAATGTCCATTAATGTGTTACAGTGAAAATGTATGAAAAAAAAGTTATCTATAAAGCGCCATAGACTAGGGAACGAATAATTCAAGTACTTACCAACAGCTCCGCCGCCAAACTTTCTTCGTCGTCCGAAAATACGCCGCGGTGGTGGAGGCATTATTAGTATTGGTGGTTGATAGCGGATCATTTTGGGTTTTAAATAAATTTTTGGTTGAGTACAAACATCACCACACCGTTGATATTTTCGGTGAAAGCATGTCCATTCGTTATCTTTTCGTTCGCACTGTCTTGGAGTAATGACTTCACAACATTTCTTTGTAACATCCTCATCGGTGGCATTTTGCCCAGTCGTATCGTAGTCAAAACTATCGTCAATATGTTCGGGTTCAGGTATCTGTTTCGAAGGTGTTCTTTGATGATGATGAGCCACATTTACAATATTTGTTATGCTAATGTGACCATCTTTTGTTATGTAATTTGTCACTATTGGGCAATCAGGGCAATTAGGGTGGGGTTTCGATGGCTGATTTATTGGATTGGTTGGATTAGTTGGTTGGCACGGTGGGCAAGGTGGATTTGTTGGTTGAACGCAATTTCCATTCGATTTATCTGAGCCTGAACGACACGGATGAGAATCTGGATCACATCTGAAGCCTGGCTCATTTATTGGGTTCGATCCATTGTATGACTGGCATGGTTGGCACGGTTGACAATGTGTTGGCTGGTCACAATTTCCATTTGCTTTATCTGGGCCTGAAGGACAAGGATTTGACGCTGGTTGCTCACATTTGGAACCGGGTCCTGTTGTTGGGTCTGACCCATTGTTTTGTTGGCATGGTGTGCACGATTGGCACGGCTGACAAGATTGAGTACAAGATCCATTCGTGTTTGGTGGACATTGATTTGATTGTGGTTGCTCACATGTGGAGCCCGTTCCATTGTATGGTTGGCATGGTTGACAAGGTGGGTTGATAGGACAATGACAAGTATGATTTCCTGGATGCGTTGATTGATCGCAAGTAGAATTTGAGCCTGATTGGCAAGGACTTGGTTGTGTTATTATAATACAAGTTCCATTTGTATGTTGGCACCCAGTGGGACACACATTCTGGGTTGCACATGATCCGTTATTTGAGTCACATCTCACAGGGCAAACGCAACTCGATGTATAATTTGTTTGACAGTTAATTTGAGGACATTTAGGCAAAGGAACACAGACGCCTTGAATGAGTATGTGATCGTCAGAGCAATTCGAGGGTTCTATTGGTGGAATCTTTCCATTATCATCTGGTTTCTTCGGTTCACATTTTCCATTTATGATTTCGTAATCTATTGGACAAACGGATGGAGTTGGTGTTGGTGATGTTGGTCGGATTGTTGTATATTCTGGCGGCGTAGCTGTAGTTGTTTCGTTGACTTTTCCGGTTTCACATTCCAATTCATTACCGGACTCTGTGCCATTTGTGGATGCAATTATTTCCACACATATATTGTTAATAAGTGTAAAACCTTTGGGACAGACCCATTCAACACTAACACATTCACTGCCAACCATTTGTGTCCTTGGTGGACATTCGTAGTCTGGCGTCTTATAAATATATTTCTCACAGACATTATCTTTCAACTCAAACCCTTCTCCACAACTATTTGTGCTATTCACACAATTTTGACTATCATAATCCCAGATATAACCGAATTCACAAAAAATATCAACTTGATGATGCCCGAGGCACCTGGAGCCATCCATGATTGTTCCACTCGGACACGATCCGTCTGCCATTTTTTCACAGTATCCGTCTTTCAACACATAACCATCCGGACAAGAGGCATCTATTCGGTACACGCACACTTTGCCATCCCATTGATAATTTGGCGGGCAAACAACAGGCGCTTCTAACAAACCGACACAGTAACCACCGTAAATATGATAATTCTCTTGACACACTCCTTGCATAACACTAACACATTGGCCACTCGCAGTTAAATTTCCTGAAGTACAAATCGCTTCATCCGATAAAACTTTATAGCATTCCTGACCATTCCATTCGTAGAATGGTTCACACACTGGTTTGACGGGAAGTGGATCCGGATTTGTTGGGGACACTGTGAGTGGCGATCGGGGTGTACATTTGGTTTTGGGTAGCTGTGTTGGTTGAAGTGGCTGCGTTAGGGCTGCAGTAGCTTGCAGGGGTAGACAGTATTGTCCATTAAAGAAATAATTCGGCGGACAACGTATCTGGTTGTATACACAAGAACTCGACGGTGAATTTGTGCAATTAATCGATGTGCTTGTTTGGCCCAAAGTTAAGTGAATTTGTAAAACAACCGCTACGAAGATGATTATGCTAATCATCTTTTCCAAAATCCAAATACTATCAATTAAACTACCGAAATTTGACTGAATGTTTGTAATTTGATTCGGATGGCATATGATAATCAAATTTAGTTAAATGGGTCGTTAACTGTTCATAAGTCGGTGCCATAGTTTCTGTGTTACATTTGTTACATCCGTATATGGAAGGAGAAAATAAAGACTAAGTCAATATTTTAATTGTTCAGTAACAATGATAGTAAAATTTCAGAGCATATGCGCTGTCGTTCATTACGACGAATTGGCGTATATTTCAAATACATTCAAAATGTGGGCGAAGCCCAAGTGAAAGTATAAATCGAGTGTGCAACGGGATATATTGAAAGTAATTTTTTGTAATAGGAAGGGGGGTGTTGGCGCACATGCAGCGAACAAGTGATGGTAAAGTATTTTTCATTTCTAGGACGGAAAGATGCTGTTTTCCGTCCTATTTTAAAACAGAAAAGCAGTTGTCTGAACCCTCGGAATGAAAAATATTGTACTGCGCCGCGGGCTGCAAACCTCACACTCGTCACTTCCTAGTTACGTAAATAACCATTTCTGTATGTGCGAGAGTGTTGGGTGTGATTTTTAAATTACTTTCGCTGTATGCGCACCAACACACTCTCACATACAGAAAAATATCTTTCAGTGATACCCCATTTCACACTCAATGTGTGCTTTCGGCTTGGCTTCGGCTCGGAATGCAAGCTTCCTCCTCGAAGATAAATAAATTTTCCCGACGTCCCTCCAAAATGCTCTCACCATACACAAAAAAGCCATCTCAAGCTTTTAAATGGCTACAACACTCATCGGCTAATCTCCTCAAATCTGTCACTTTGTCTACATAGCCAACTTTTTTAGTACTTTACAAATTTTCTATCATTCATTAGTTTACAATAAATCTTGCTCTTTGGTTAACCCATTATAAAAATTTGAAAAAGGACAGAGCCTTACATTCGTCTGTAAGATTCAGTGGCTCTACGGGAACGGGAATCTAATTTGATAAATCGGTGAACTGAAAACGTTGAAAGACTAAAGACATTCAACTGAAAGAATTTTTCGCACTTTCAAATATTTAGTTTGTAGTTTAGACATTCGCGCTTGCAATTACATAGACACACTGTTAAAATTAGAAAAGAGTTTACTTGTGATGTTTTATGGCTTTCATAACTATAACGTTTTACAGAGGTCAAGCTTATTGATAATGTCTTCAATATCTTGAATGTGCTTCTTAAGCAACACTTTATTTTGGAAGCAAATAAAAATACTTTTGCGTATGCGGATAAGATTTTAAATATATTTTCGTTTAAATCGATATTCGAATTATGACGCGGCATGTCAGAAATTCCTACACATTTAACGCCGAATGTTGGAGATTACAAAACGTTCCAGCATCAAGTTAAGTCTTTTGTTGAAGAACATACGAGATCTCGGACCGAAACGGTCGAAACGTCCCGTAATATAATCCCGATATTCACGTTAATTTCAATCACTGTTACCAAGAAGAATATTCCCGTATAGCATTTAAAATCAACGTAAAATACTATTTTAAGCCAAAAATGTTGTACAGCATACGACTGAAATGCACTGATTTTTTGCCCAAAGTTCCGACCGTGCACCCGATTATGAAAAATGTCCGGCCTAATATTTTTCAGATTGAAATAGTCGATAGACTAACATTTCTAACAAAAAATCATTTCAAATGTAGTTTTCCTTGTTGTTGCTACACAAAAACTGAAATAAATTTTTTGCGGCAGTCAAACGATGGCTGAGTGCTAGTCGCAACTTGCCTTTACAGACATATAACAATAATAATAATCTGCCTTAACAACCCATGAAGGGTTAGGGGCTAGATCATTATTTACTAGTTTCGCTATTTTGTGGTTCTACTTTTTTGAGATCCTTTCATTACTGGAAAGTTTTTACTGTGCCAGTGGCAAGCTGTGCGACAAACCCAGTGCCATCTATGAGATGTACTAGGAGCGAAACTAGTAGGAGTAGAATACTGGCCCCTCCCAAGAATGCCTTTCACCGGTAAGCCGTACGGTGGCGCTACACTCATTTTCACTTGAACCGATTCAATCAGCTTTGTTTTGTTTACAAATCTAACATCATCATCATCATCAAACTTTATAGACCATTAAGTACCTTTCGGTGTGAGGTCTTTACGACACAACCCTAGGAAGGTGTACCACGCCCCTCCATGTCCTCCTATCGCCCGCCAAGGAGATGGTTTGTTCGCCCACGAAAAGTCCCCTAACTTCTAAATCCGATTTAGCAGAGTCTATAAACCTTCTCCTTGGTCTACCCCTTGTCCTAACCCCCGGGACCTGTGCACCTAAGATCCTTTTTGGTAAGAATTGGAACAAATCCGTCTGCGGTTGAGTTTCGAACCAACGCACTGGCAACTCGATCTCATAGTAGCAAGCAGACGTGTTAGCCACTACGCTATCGAGTTGTTACCTATACAGACATGCCGTAGAATAACTTTTTCTTGGAATGATGATTTACGTTGAAGTTGATGAAATGCAAACGGGTCCATTGTCACAGTTATCAATTTTGGGCGATCAGTCTATTGATCTTGAAACGGAGATCCTGGGATCCCTTGTTTTTTCTCCGTTCGCAATTAAATTTAAATTTAAATCATCCAGCGAGCCTTTCTGTTGCTTCAAAGAACCAGCTCAAAATGACAGGTCCATGTTTAACAACTTCGTTTGATCTCACCACGTAATCTAAAATTATCTTGTAAAACTGGTGGCAATCACATGCTAATCACCTTAAAAACTTCTAATCCGCAAGAGCATGTGAGCATTTCCGATAGCCTGCGATCCTCCTGATACAACACCATACCATCCTAGAAAGTATGGGCAAGCACTCTATTTATACCTGCTAACAAAGCCCATCTGCTTTTCCGTTTCCCTACAAACCAAACTGCACATGTCACCCGAATCGGAGTTTTTTGCTCGGTCCTTTGCACTCTTTCATCAATCTAGAAACTACGACGGGAGATACCAGTATCCTAATCATTTCCTTGGTATACGAACAGATAAGAATCAGCGGTGCTTCTCGAGCCTCCTGAAAGGCTCTGACAGTCCTACCTAATTCGAATCAGTTTCACTGTTCACTCGTAAACGTTAAGGGAAAACATAACCAAAGACCTGTACGTATCAGAATAGATGTGGTAAACAGAATACATACGGCAAACAGAATAGATCTATGTTACAAAATGACTCGAACTTATCTAAATATACAAATAAACAAACAATCCAACGTTTTCTGTTCTTTTATAACCGTTATAACTGTAACTGTATGTCAAAGGCATTACCGAAGTACGTCTCAGACCATTCAAATCTAGAAAAGATTCTATCCAAGGATTGGGCTATTTTCTCCTAAAACCCTGAAACACGTGTTCTCTAAAATTTTATTCTCTACAACTTTGCCTTTGGAAGCAACTTTCTACCTCCCATTGTTCTGGAGATTCGGGTCTTCCTGCTCAATTATGGAAGTGGCCATACACCAAAATTGGTCCATATTTCCTTAAAACACTGAAACACGTGTTCGCTTAAGTTTAATTCTCTAAAACTTTGCCTTTGACAGTAAACCTCCATATTGCATAGTTAAGGAAATATAGACGAAAAACTGTTTTCGTATATGGCCAAGAATCTCGTCCATTCCATTGGTCCCAGTGCCCAGACTGCTGACTCGATTCCCACAAAAATTGGTTCCCAGTTTTGTGACATCAAATGAGGACCAAAATGAGGAATTTCCGTGCTATACTTGCTGAGATATTTGCGAAAAAGTTTCATGACCGGACCACCACTTCTTCAACAATATCTCGGGAACTACTTGGCCGATTTTGCTCATCTTCGAAATTGAACCATGGGAGGCATGTACGTTTCAGGGAAAAAATGTTTAGGCTGATCGGTTGAGCCGTTTGGAAAAAAAGCGGAGATGGGCGGACAGACGGACCGACAGACGAACATTTTTTTTTATCACTGATTCGTCATGTATAGAGGATAATAGATGCATCCCCACCTCCCACCTCGATTTACCCCATGTTACAATCAAATTTGTAGTAAACGTACTTCGTACGGGACCAATTAATTTAAATTTATTTGCCTGTGGACAGTTTAAAAACTTCAAAGGAATGAAAAAGTTTAGGAAATTCTGAATTCATAAATAATCGCAATTTAAATTGTATAAGTTTCACAAATCATCACTAACTCATCGTAGCAGTAATTAATCATTTCTAATTCTAATAAAAGTGAACAATTAAAACGAATAACTCAGTTCCCATTCAATTTATTCTTGAAATTATTAATTGCCAATTGCCACGGTAAGTAATTTTTGCAATGAATCTTAAGAAGTGAACTCTGCTTGCAAGAAGTCTCTGACATACGAATTAATGAACGTGTTGCCCGCTGTCATAACATCGGATTTGATCTCGCTAATCACTTTCTGGGTGGAGTTGAAAATTCTGTAACGAATCGCTTTGATTATTTTGCCATAATAATTTTTTTCTCTGGTGTAACCTTTGCAGTTTCAATGTAGATTCGCTGATAGGTTCGGCAGTAGAAACATTTTTCCCATGCTGAGTATTAGTTTTCTTTTCCGTACTTTGTTCATCTATTTCGTTGTCATTAGTGTTTCCGTAGTTGACATGCAAGTGTTGTACGTTTCGAGAAAATTGTATCTTTCTATCTGGTCTGTTAGAGGAAAGAATGAAAAAGATTGCTTCTTATATAAACCCAGGACCGTACTGATTACCGAGAGGACCAACACACAAAATTTTGAACATTTCCTTTAAAATTGCTGGTCAGATCAGTTAACTGCAAGAAGCATTAACTTTATTTATAAAGGAAATCATCAAATGATGGTTCATCATCACAAATTTCGTTCATTTTTAGACCCGTACGAAGAACGGAGTTCTTCGAAAAGGGGTCTTATGCGTGTACCACGACGTTTGTAACCAGTCGAATTTCGACGTCGTATCAGAATAGATGCGGCAAACAGAGTTGATGTCACGAAGAGACTCGAACGTATTTATGTAAATATTGCCTTTTTTTAGATTTATCAGGTTGGGATGGCTTTTGGCAGTGAAACACAGATCTATCGATCCTTTGTTCCATCTCCCGTTCATCACGTAAATCATTAGAACCTACCCGTGCTCACTAGGAACTTGTCTAGGACAATTGGCCCTAGCTTCGGCACATCGAGCGATCTGATCACATGACCACCCAAATATTGCCTTTACTCTTAAGTGTATGAAATTGCGTTCACATTAAGTTGTATTGGAAATTGCCGATAGAGCAATATTGAAAAACCCGTCCGAAGAAACGGTGTAAAAAAACCTTTCCGAAAGCACAAAATTGACCCCCAAATATAGAAAAATGTTCTACACAAGTAGACAATTCCATAGCCAAAAATATTACCCTCAATTTCCTCTGCAATATAGCAAAAAAAAATTTTTTTTTTGTCAGTGCCGAACTTAAAACCGACATGGCCCACTTGAGCCCTAAGCACAGGCAAAAGTTCTTCCATAAATTGTCGGCCGTGCCGAGATCTTTCAAACAAAAAAAAATTATGAAAATCGGAAAAGATTTACACGAGTTATGTACAAAAAACATATAGAGGCCTAGCAGAGACTCGTTTTTAGTGCCCCAGCTAAGTCCAAGGACTCAAATTCAAAAAAGTTTCCTCCATAAATTATCGGCTCTGCTCAGGTCTCTTCGCAACATTAACTCTGTTTGCCGCTTCTATTCTGACACGTACGGGTCCCTTCATATGTTTTCAAATTACGTTGTTTCAAAAACTTTTGTAGAGGGCTAGTTCCATCGATAGCGTCACACTGGTGCCACTCTTTCAAAGTGATTTATATAAACATGAGATAAAAAACATTCGTTACCTACCTGGGGGGTCAGATATATAAAGATACAACCGGTTCATTGCTTTTTCACCTAGTTTGAAGAATTGTAGGTTGTGGGGGTTGTAGAATGACACTTTAAAATTAACAATTTTTTACTGTACCCAGCAAATGAAGTTCTATCCAAATAAGCAAAATTTCGGCGAAAGATTTGAAATTTCTATCGCGCATTCAAATTTAGCGCAAAAAATCTATGATTTGGGAATAACTTAATTCGCTGGGTGCGCTTGAAAGTGAAGCTGTCATCTATTTCTTCAAAATAGGTAAAAAAGGAATGAACCGGCTGTAGGTCTTTTTTCACAAAATACATCAACATTAACGATATGGGCGGCAATGTAACGTTTGCATTTTCGCAAATAATTTTTAAAAGACGTAAAACATTCTTCTGAGTAAAAAATTGTTCTACGGTATGCCTCGAAAATGCACCGATTTTTTTATAAGCTATCCTAGACGTCAAGTTGTGCAGCCGCGTACATAAATTTGTAAATTGGCCGACCGAATATTTCTGACTTTTGATTTGAGCTGTTCGCAATATTTTTTTGATTGCAATTGTCTAGGGATTTACATTTCTAGCCAAAAACTATCTCAAACATAAGTAAATTCATTGTGGCTACTAATGGCCTCAGCCAAATTTTGGCGGCTTTCAAGTGCTGGTCGTACTTTGTAAACAAAATAATTTTTATAAAAATTTCTGTGCATTTTAGAGGCATACCGTAGAACAATTTTTTGTTTAGAATAATGTTTTGCGTCAAAGCTGTCAAAATGCAAACGTTCCATTCTCGTACTTACGAATTTGTATAGCTACGAAAGCTATATATCACTTTTCGCAAGTTGCGAATTCGTAAGCTACGAATGGCATGAGAATCGAGGCCCTGAGAGCCGCGACATACGAATTCGTAATTTTCTAAAAATGGTATATGGATTTCGTAATTTAACACATTCGTAAATGAACGAGAAGTGCCTCGCTGGATCTTTTCTTTAACTCGAACTTCTGCTTTACAACTATGACGTTTATGCCATTTTGACAGTTGGAATGGACCGACTCTTGATTACAACAAAATCAATAAACTTTGGTTGAATAAACTCGCATACTGTATTTTCAAATAATCATTGAAGAAACTTGGCATTTCTTATTATAAGGCGAACGTTCGATTAATAAATCGGAATGGTCAGTACCGCCAGTAAAATTTTTGAATTTTCGTTTTTGTCGAAGAATTTCTCGATTGTGACAGAAGTACAACAGAAAAAAGCAATTCAATTTTGACCGCTAATTGACAAAATACAACTTTTCTTGCAATTTCTAAATTATGTAACACGTAGTTAAAGTTATATTTTGTTAACTGTAGATAACCTCATTGCCCGCCACTGGAAAAAATCCAATCGGTCCGTTAAGTCAGTGCGGCGCTGATTCGGCTAATCTTTTTACCGGAATTTAGATGTAGATACGGGGACATGATTAATTCATCAATTAAAGTAATCGCCAAGTGTGAAAAAATTGAAACGTAATATTTCTCAAATCGACGATGACATCACTCTTATTACACGTTCATTACTTTATGGATTTATTTATTGTTTTTGAGGTGTTTTTGCGTTATTTTTCAAATTGAACCTTTAGCTCTACAAAATTGAGGATTTTCGAAGAATAAATTTCTTTTTTTAACATATGCTCCAATAACTACGCGTTATCGTAATAACTGAATTTTTATTGTTATCTATTGATAACAAATATTACGACATGACACCATGTACTTGTTATACTCCACAGTCTAATTCGGTTTTCTTTGAATAGCAGAAATTAATCAAGTCGTATAAATAACTGAACAATAAAACGTCTATCGTCGACTTGTTTGTCAACAAATAAAAAGTTTATATTTTTTTAAAATATAAATTAATTTCCCATTTTCGGTGGTTGCTCATATTTTACCAAAGAAATTCACAAAACATTAGCTCCACAGACCCGGTCGATAGTAACATTTTTAAAACCATTAACTTATTGGTTAAAATAACGTTGTCAGGACCGCTATTTGACAGTCATTGCCCAGTTATAACATGACCTAAGTTATTTAACCGTCCACTGACCATTATTTGACCAATAAGTTTCGTTTGGAAAACTTTTTTATTAACGAATGTTAAATAACGGTCATGATAACGTTATTTTAACCAATAAGTTATTGGATTTCAAAGTGTTACTTGGAAACGAGGAATCTACGTCTTTATTATCAAATTATATGGGAAGCAAAATGGTGCAAAAATAATCGCACCTAAGCCCTCTCTCAACACCTGAACAGCATAATCGCTCTCTCAATCTTTAATATTTCTCCGAAGTCCCCAGTAAATGTTCAGAAAAAACAATAACTACAGGAGGCTAAAATGCTTCACCGACCTTTAAAAAACCGTGTTTTTCCCAATTTTTAGTTCATACCTTGGAAAATTGTCGATCTGTTTTGCTTAACTGCGAAGACGAGCAAGGAATTTTGAAAATCGGTTACTCTAGTTATCACGTTTACAGACGGATAGTGGGACGGAAGAAGGTTACAAAAAGGTACCTTAACAACTTTGCGTTAGAAATTCAAACGTCCGTTGTAGTAAACGCACACCAACCTTCACACTTCCTAATAAATAATTCGTACAGGTCTAAAAACAAACCAACATAGTTTTTGTCTCAAAATAAATAAATAAAAAACATTTGGATTGGCTGGAAACAATAGCTTTTCAATTTTTAGCGCAGAAAATCGAACAAAATCGTTCGATAAGCATTTTTTAATCATTGCGTCGTATACGTACGTGTCAACAAACATTTAGAAGCTAAGAAAATGACGTGATCATCGCTAAATAACCTTCTCTCAAATCGCCAATTTGCATGTTCCGACGTTTAACCATGAAAAGCTGCTTATACACCACATACAAGATATTGATTTAAAAAGATAATAAAACCAACCCCAAGCGACTAGGTGGTGCCTGGTATAAAAAAAGTTTATACACTGCGTATGCTTGTATATTGGTCATTCCGTTTGTACTTGCGTTTCTTTCGATTTTCTTTTTTAAAATCACAATAAAGTTAATGAAATAGTGACAGTCAACCGACTCCTTCGCGTTCTCATGCAATTCTCATCTATTTCATTATACATACTCTATCAATCACAATTAGTTCACAATTTCACCATTTCTCAGATATTTTTTCAATATTCTTCATATGAAATCTAAAATTCTCTTTTTCTTTTTTGGTAGTGAAACCAGTACAAAACGATAACCAATGACGTAATATACGTATACACGTTTTAAGGCAATTCTCAACGCCGATATCATGAACTAAAGATAATCTGCTCCAAATGTCAGAATTCTCAAATAAGTCTCAAATAATGACACAATATTTGTTATGATCTTAGAGCACGTACAGCAATTGTCCGATAAGATTCACTGATGAATCATTAAGGGATTAATGACAGCTCTCACTATAACGTTCAGCAATCTGCTTTCGTTTTTGAAATTTTGACACGAAAGAATAAAAAATATTTCTTCAGGTTTTACATGTTTTTAAAAAAGTTTTCCTAAAAAAAAACTGATTTTCACCAATTTACAACCCAAGAATTTAATATTGAAATAAAGAATGAAAGAATAAAGCTTAGGGGCATTTTGTGTGGGATTTTATATGGGAAATTAAAAAAAATCGTTTTGGCTGAAAATCATACAGATTGTGCGGAATGATAAATGCATTGTGATGTAATGATTTTTTTTCCAAAATTTTGGGGGCCAAATATCGACCTTATGGGCCCTCATCCTTTGGGAACAGTTTTTATGCCATCATCAATAATTTATTAAAAATTGGAATGACAATAATCATGACAGCTATCACAACTCTACCCATAACACCGACATGGGTAGAAATTTGACACTCTCAGTGAACGTTGACCAACTTTTCACTGAAATAATTGCTGTGAATAGAAAATGAACCAGAGTTAATAGGTTGTGATGTGCAGTTTCATTGCTACCGCAAAATTCTTTTCAGTGCTGAGGGTTAAATGGTTAAATGTGGCTGACATCGCGACCTTTCAGAAGAATACCGCGGCAACCTTAAGCAAACTAATTTTGTGAATTCTCGTAAATTTCCCACATCACTTTAGCAACCCGTGGAATATCGCATATGTTCATTACATAACAAGTTAAAATCATCTCGATGCCAACCCAACATGCCTATATTTCACTGTGGTCTGAAATAGTTTTTTCAATTTGTATTTTAATGCAGAGAAAAAAATCGTCACGCCACGCCGACAAGAAGTCTCCGAAATGATAATAGATCTTCGAGACCGTCGCATCGCTATAAATAATCTTTCAGTTAAATTCTCCCCCACTGCATCAAAATCCACTCCAAAATCTCCCTTCTGTCGATTGATATCCAGCCTATTACCCGCGGATGCTGTAATTATATTTCAGAAAAACGGATAAAATTTTGAAAATTTTGACTTCGCTTTCTGAGATTTTAAATTGTCCAGAAAGAAATTGTTCTCTGGATGTTGAAATCAATGTGTTGTTGTTGGATGAGTAGATTGAAGTTTTGAACTGCTTAGAAGGCGAATAGCAACAAGAACGCCATCATAAGACAGAAAAGACCCATAGCTTCGGACAAAGCGAAACGCAAAATAGCGTATGAGAACAATTGCTGTTTGAGTGATGGATTTCTGGCGTAGCCAATGATGACGGAACCGAATACTGATCCGATACCAGCACCGGATCCAGCAGGACTTGTTGAACAAGTTTGGTTTAGTTGAGTTTCTTTAATTAACTTTAAGATCTAAGGTAAAATTACTTGCCGAAAGCTACTGTGAAACGCAATGCGAAGGATCTGGCAGCACAAAAGTCAGAATACAAGCTTATAAAAGTTTCAAACAAATTATGTTTTTCTGAATGTGACAAAAAATCCCCACTGTTAACAGCTGGGAAAGGTAATACGCGATAGTTGTAAACTGAATTTCAAACGAGCAAAAAATCATAAAACATCGAAATTTATTGTAATATACAGTAATTAATCGAGGCATGTTGCAGAATAATGTGTTGTTTTTATCACTTTACTGAAAAGTGGAAAAGCCTCATATGACCACATTCTGCACTGAAATGTTTGTTTTTTTACGAACACATCGATGTTAATCTTTGAAAGTCATAATTAAAGTACATTCTAAATAAAGAAACGACTATAGTGTGACATCAATGACAGCTTAATGCGCTTTAAATATGATTATTTATTTGTAATTCGGCAGCTACGTGCAAATTAGATTCAATCAAACTGCATAATTTGGTGGCTCTTTATATCTACTTCTTCTCCCAATTACCATACACTAACCTCGCTCGATACTAAATCTAACTGTCAACGATAAACATTCACTTATTGATTTAAATAGCTTTGAAATTTTCTATTACGCGGTTTGTTACTGGGCTCAATATTGAATTGATTGATGAAGATTAACCGGAATAGATAGAATTTTGCGTACATTTTGACCGCAAAACAAAAAGTTGTGCCACATTAACAGTTTACAAATGTGCTAAGATTCCTCTTTAAGATATTAGGGCCAACCTTTTTGGAATTGTACGGTCAACGATTTTATTTACGCGAGAAGCTTCCCCTTCCACTTTTCTAAACATTTTCAAAAAAAGTGAGGACGACGAAGCGAATGTTAACGAAGATTTTCTCACGTCTATTCCCAGTTTGAACCGTTAAGACATTACCTTCCATAATTCGAGATCCTACATTGAACTACCTACAACAAACTCAAATTTCGATCGCCATCAGGCTCACAAGAAGGCAGCACCATTTTGACAAAAATATTACCCGGTCCTTCAATAGATAGACGCGTAAAGATAAAGCATGTTCTCTCGTCTTAGCTCTCTGCCCAGCTAACTGCTCATTTGCAATAAAAACAAATTCACAGCAAGAAAGCAATGGGCATTCTACGAATGCTTCACGGACAAAAATTTGGATATTTCTCAATTTTCGTGTTGAGTCGTCGATCCGTTAATAGTACATTACAGTGGATGCAGCGGAAATCATTCATTACATGAGGGGCCAATTTTGTGATACGAGCTGAACTCACAAGTGTGTTTGCCGAAGGGTAACGACTCCCAAAAAACGTGTGCCAGGATTTTTTAAAGCCGAAGATTTTTTGTGATTTTTTTTTGGATTTTCTTTAAATTTTACGTCAAATTTAGCCCTTTTGACTAAAAATTGTAACTTTCTTTGATTTTTGACTTTTTTTTTTAAAAATCTTAAAGAATTTTTTAGCTTGTGCCACGATTTTCCGGAGTCTTTTACCCCTCGGTGTTTGCAACCAACAATTATTATTACAACTACACAAAAGTGTAGAACTTGCATATTTGAGCCGAGCCGAAGGGTAATTTGTGTTAAAATATCCTAAAATAATGCTGCACGCGGGGGGTAAATATACATGTAATGCGAAAAAAGAAAATAAATGTTCAACACCCGCGTCAGGTGAGTAAAATAGTAGTTTTCAACATAGCAAAGTGCACAGCACGAGGGAATTATTCATCGCTGTTTTAAAGTCTATATTACTGTAATGTGTGACAATTGCCAATGTGTTGGTGCAAACGTGTAGAAAAATCTTTCTCGTTACATCCGAGTAATTTTCCTTTCCTACCAATTCACCTACACACTGTCACCATAAACAGTAAAAGAATCTTCGCTCGCCACTTGTCGAACAATTTGCGAAGAAAGTAAATCATGGCACTGCTAAAGTTTTCCCATACCCCTTAAAGTTCCACAAAATGCGTCAAGTTTGGATAATGAAAAGTGCACACAATAGAAGTTTGTCTAAATACGCCTACATCATACATCAAATAATTTTTTCTTTTAATTTCTTAATGACTTACACTTGTGATCGTCTATTTACATATCCACATTCATTATATCCATTAAGCATTCTCATCTGATATTGTGGCAACGTAAGGCAGCCTGTTCTAGTGAGCATCGTCATAATTTTATGGTTGTTGTCGATATTTATATTGCTGGCAGAGCTCACTTCTCGTCGATAGAGCATATTCGTCGTATCGCAATTCGCAGCTATAGTTTTCTTTTTGTTGTTGCTCACATTATTACCACATTGACTGACGACTGGATTGTTTATATATTTCAAGGTGCCATCAGTATTGCACGTATTGTTGAACGAGGAACAACCAAAATTGAAATCGGAAAGATTTGTTTGAACATTGCCGGAAATCTGTTGCGATTATTAAATTGATTTAATTTTTCTATTCAATTTCACATTCAATTTCAATTGACAATTTTTAGGTAAAGATGGTAAGTCTAAAAATTTGTTTTTTTTTTTTGTTACAAAAAACTGACTTTTTGTTGTTGCGAATATATTGACGGGCAAACAAATGAAATCTAATTCGGTTCGATTGGGTTGTGTCATAAAAAAAATTGAGTCACTCGATGTATCGGTTATGAGTGCAAGTTGAAGTTATTGTTGTGTTGTTATTGATTTTAATATCGTTGACATTAAAAATTGGTGTACTTTCAAGACAATGAAATTATCATTACTCATTGAGTGGCAAAAATTATCTAATACTCAACTACGTAACAGTGTTTCAGTATATCTTTGCACTAAGCCTCGGAATTTAAAAAGAATAAAAAAAAAGTTACACCCACTGACTTTCTTAAAGAAACTTAATTCGCTTATGTGTTTTAATTCTTTTTATTTGAAAAAATAAAATAAAGAGTTTTGTAACCGGTTTGTTCCTCTATAACTACAACCATAGCAAAATCATAGAATTTAGTAATATTATTTACACTAAATATTATGTGAATTATTACTTTACTCACTTCAAACAAGACTTCCACCTCGTCTAATGTGTAAAAGAATTCTCATGTGTAATTTAGCGATTTCAATTCAATTGGTTTTTTCGTTCTATGCTATTTATTTAAGATTAGGAATTGCTCGATTATGACTCATTACTTTGAAGGAGAAAAAAAAAATTCACAAGCAACAGAACGATAAACAAATAATTACCGGTAATATCGATGATCTGATTGCAAATATTCAAACATCTAAATCCACGTTTTTCATTCCAATTGAATAGTAGAACGGAGAAAATTTTTGTACATCGTGTATTAGACATCCAAATTTCCTTTGTTTATCTTAGAAGTGGGTTGCTTTGACCGATTTTCGACTTGGATGCCAAATGTCGCTCTATAATCTACACCATTACTGACTTCGAAAAGTATAGGAGAGTATCAGTCTCCAATGTTAATATTTTGTATTGAAAGGTATAGAGACATTTGCGACTTAAAGAAGAAAGTTTCATTCTTGAAAATTCTCTTCTACCAGTTCCAAATACTCAACAATTTTTAAAGATTTCCATAGAAAAATTCAGAATCGTAGTTAGCGTTATTCATGAAAAATATTTCTGACAGAAAAATGAGCGGTAAAATGTTGGACGGTGAGGAAAGTATTGGCTGCCTCAATATATGCAAGAAACTTTGGTTCGTAGTATAGGCGAAAGTGAGGTTGTGTAGTCAGCAAATCTCTGAAGGGTTGCAGCTGGAACCTTTTTTCTACACAGTTGCAGTCAGCTGATTTCTGAGGTTGGCTTAGTGGGGGAATTTGAGGAACGGAATACAGTTGCAGTCAGCTGAAGTCGCCCGGTATTCACCGAGAAGGAATAAGGCAGCAAGAGCCACCGATTTTATACGGTAGTGAGAGTTGCGGGCACATGACTTAGAAGTTTCTACAGCTAAGTACAGTATAGCAGATGTAAATTGTAGGGAACAATGGAATAATCATATTACAGTGAAAGAATCAAAAGATTGTGCAACTTTGTTGTTTGCATTGCCACATGAAATGCTTGAATACAACAGAGAAATTTGGCAATTTCGTGTCCTTTCACCAAAAAAATTGATGAAACATAGAACACTTTTATGGAGACAAATAGGACTCTAAAAAGAAAAACACAAAATAGGTAATTATAACGCATTTGTCTATTCTTCTCTACGAACGTAGAATTCGCCTTACTCTTCTATACGTACGTAGACAAGTAGATTGGGTCTTAATCTTCTTTACAACCTATAGGATGATATTTGTCTAACAGGTAGAACGAATCCTTTGTATTCTACGTTTCTACATTTGTATGTTGTATTCATGTATTCGATTAGATGTGCAATACTAGCTACAAAGCTGCACGATCTTATGATTCGCATGGATGTCATCTTTCTGTAGAGGAAATGTTCAGAGTATGGGTGATAACAGAAGATGCGAAACAGATCTTATCTGCGGAAGTTTCGAGTGCTCGGCCTACAAGTAGATCAAAAAGGAGGTTTATCCATTCAATTAAATCGAATTTGGAAGTTAAAGGGCTTCCACTGGACGATCTAAACGGGTAACATGCTACATGGAGGAGGTTAGTACATAGTCCATCAGTCATTACAGCATGACGTAAAAAATTATCTTGTGATTCGAAAATAAAGTGCAAATCAAATTCTAATGTAAAACACAAAATTGTCTTTATAATAATAATAATCCGCCATTACAACCCGTCCGGGTCAGAGGCTAGATCAGTTTATCTACTAGTTCCGCAATTTTTTGTGAGCCTTTGCTCACATGGATTCTCTTAGAGATCCTTTCGTTACTGACGTTTTTACTGTGTCACTGGTAAATTGCACACAAACCTAGTGCCATCTATGATGTACTAGTGCGGAAACAAGGAGGACTTAGAATTCCGGTTTGCCTCATCAATGTGTTTTACCGGCAGGTATTTTTTGGACCACATTCTTTACGTGAATTCCGAACCACGCCTAACGGTAGCTAGCATTTTACCATTCGAATTTCTTCTGGTGCTAATTATATCTCCGTCTAAAGTCAGATTCAGATATTTGTACACATAATTCATCGAAAATTGGGGGCGTCATATTTCTCATTCTTCTATGTACGATTCGTTGCGGCACCAAATTCACAACTACCCAAATTATGAAGCCTGGGTGTGCCTAGGAACGTTGCTTTCGGGCTATACATTGAAGAAAAATCCTATACAGAATTTGTCCCCGGTGTTCTCGGTGGAAAACAAAACGCTTGAAAATCATCAGAAATTGACAAAGAAAATCCTTGAAAACGGTAAATTGGAAATAAAAAAAATCCTTCGAGGATTTTCTTTAAGAAAATCCTTTTACACTCAAAATACACGATAATCTGCCCCTCGACTGTAATTTTAATTTTTGCTTCCTTAATATTTTATTCATTTACCGATTTCCATAGACATGCTACTACCATGTCAATACCTATAACGCTAGAAGTTTTAAAAATAATTGAAAAGTCAAACATAATTTCGGACACAAAAATGTAAGTTCGACATGAACATGCGGCTATGATGCAAAACCATTTTCGATTTTCAAAATTTTCTTAAAATTATGATCAACCTCTTCCCACCGATCAATATTGTATGTTTTGACGGCACTTTGACCACGTAAGTACATCATTACTCATGGTAAGAACATTCGATTTTACGTGTGAAGAATGAGTAGCCAAATATGGTCAAATATCCGTAATTCGTACGTGGGAAGTTTATTACACTTGAGACGTTAAATCACGCGTTTTGTTTGTGTGTTGTGTAAAATAAAATCTGATCATTGCTTTGACCCAACTAAGTTTATTACTGAATAACAATCTCATTAACTTCTTTAGTATTGCGAAAGCAAACAGTTGCGTTAAGTTGTGACCCGTATACTGTAGTTCCGCATAGCTGAATATGGTTTTAAGTTTGAAATATCGCATACTAATTTGGAATGCGATGTTTTTTAGCAACTGTTTGATAAGATGTTTGCCTAAATGGTATTTTCGCACAGTAGATGAGCCATAATTTGAAGTAATTCGCCTGTATCGTAGGATATTCTGACAAAACATCGCAAATTGAATAAAAAATCGAGTTACCTCTATCGCGCATGGTTAATATATACTTAAAGCGATGCTAAAAATGCAGTAAAAGTGTAACACAGCTGACGATGAAGTCACCCATACAGAATGTAAGATGCTATTGTTATTTTGAGGAATTCCAAACGTATTTAATATGCAAACTTTGCAACATCCCTTTATATATTCAACGTGAAGGTCAAATCAGAAGTTACTTTTATGTAGCCGACAAGCTTTTATGTCTATGGCAAACATTTTAATTAAAATAATTAAAACGCATGATAGTTACTTTTGGTAGACAATAAACGCCGATCGAAGTGTCCGCATTTATTTTTGCTCATTAATTTGGCAGTTCTGAGAATATGGCATGAATAAATGCTTTGGCGAACAGGGCAGGGTCTGAAAAAAATTCTTGTAACATGATAAGCTAATTTAAAGTGTAGGTTTTATGAAAAATGTTTATTATGTACTTCGTCTACAGTAATCGCTTGTGATGACCGTATTCGAATGAAATTCAAACCACCATATATGCAATGATATGAATTCCTAAGCAAATATAGTCAAAAAAGTATTAATTCTGAATTTTGGCGAGCAATATTCTGTCGAAAAACATGTTGTGATCGTGTTAGAAGACCAACCGAAATAATGGATATGTTTACAACGCAACGTCGATAAGTTTTGGCAAAAACGCAACAATCGGAACTATAGGTTGAGTCGTTTTATACATTTTTGTTACTATTTTCACGGTGGGCTTTAACCATTTTAAACCAAAAGTGGTTGCACATTGGATTTGTCAACGGAAAATGATTTTTGGGATCAAAACAAAACTTTTTTGTTCTGGCACTAAATTTTTTACAGGGAAAATTTGAAAAAAATGCTGAAAATGACGTCTTTTCCATACAAACTCAAAATTTCATGGAAATTACGAAAAAAAAAATTCACCTGCATGCGGTTTCTCATTTTTTATCGTTTAAGAGCATTATTTTGAGCAAAAAATTCTTCTACGGTGGGTCCGAAAAAATTGAACTTTTCTTCATACAGTCAACTTAATGTACCAAATTGTGCTAAAAATGAATAATAAACCAGCTCTATAAAAAAAAGTTCATTTTTTTCGGACCCACCGTAGAAGAATTTTTTGCTCAAAATAATGTTCTTAAACGATAAAAAATGAGAAACCGCATGCAGGTGAAATTTTTTTTTTCG
Organism: Pseudolycoriella hygida; assembly: GCA_029228625.1. NCBI lineage: Eukaryota > Metazoa > Arthropoda > Insecta > Diptera > Sciaridae > Pseudolycoriella > Pseudolycoriella hygida. Next base: position 130,580,487 of record CM055406.1, read on the forward strand.
TCATTTCCATGAAATTTTGAGTTTATATGGGAAAAACGTCATTTTCAGCATTTTTTTCAAATTTTCCCGGTAAAAAATTTAGTGCCAGAACAAAAAAGTTTTATTTTGATCCCAAAAATTATTTTCCGTTGACAATACCAATGTGCAACCACTTTTGATTTAAAATGGTTAAAGCCCACCGTGTTTTTTTTTCATGCAAATTATTCAACAATTGAACTCATGTGTATGAACATTTTGTCCGTGAAATTGACATTTTGTTTATATTTGAACACTCAAATCAATATATTTTTCATCTGGCGGAAGTGGGCATCAGAAGTTGATTGATTGTAAATCAACAACCAAAGATTATTTATCAGCTATACTTCAACTTTTATTAATGTAATTTTCTCGGGAAATTTTTATTTTGCCTTTTTTATCTAAAGTCGGCGAAAAAACGACAATATAAAATTATAAAATTCTCGGTAGCTATGGAATTTTGCACACATACACACATCTAAGGGAGCGTAACTGTACAACATTAACTCCCACTCATCATATTCCATTTATTTTAAGTTTCACACATTGTCTTCGTTGTTGCAGTTCTTATTGAAATAACAGAGCAGAGTTTTTTGTTGCCTCGTCTGCTTCCTTTCAACAAGAATCTAATAAAAATTATTAGGTCTTCTCGACCGGTCCACACTTCTGAAGTTTAGTGGATTCATGACCGCTTTAATATAAAGTGATAAATCAATGAAATTTCAGAAATGTCGAACCTCTCGCGAGGTAAAATTCCTTTACGAGGTACTTAGATGAAGAGCATGTCGCGTCGCAAAAAGTGTCAACTCTGCGATGTTTTTTTTAGAACAGAATTCTGCGTAAATAACAAATTATTCAAAATTATAGCTCATGTACTGTGACAGGATGACTCTTACACAAATAATAGATGAATCAGAATTCAAAACATTCAAAGCGTTTAAGTATGAAAGTGCAAATTTGCTCTGAAATAACATCGCAAACGCACTTGAAAAGCGATGATTTTTTAGAGCAACTTTCGTCCTTCATACTCAAACTTTTTGATTCTTGATTCATCTATTAGTCGAGCAAGAGTCACAGTACATCAGCTATAATTTAATTTTGAATAATTTGTCATTTACGCATGATTCTGTTCTAAGAAAAACATCGAAAATTTGACAGTTCACATTTTCGCAACGCGTTTAAGAGCACAACCAATAAAAACGATGTTTTTCTAGAGTTTCAATTAAAATAAGATCCCTCAATGATAGCTTCAAAGACATCATATGTAATGGGGATCAAAAAAGTATGGAGTTTGACATTGTTTCACATAGAACACAGCGCCACTTTTTTGCACATCAAAATAAGTTCAACGGGGACTACTGTTGCCCCTGCGTTCAAAGCGTCATAACTCAAGGACGCAGCCTAGTGCTAAGTTGAAATATATGTGACGATTACGTCACTGCTCTCACTACTGCCTATACTCTGTTGAAATCATATACTAAGCACCAGACTGCCTTCTTCAATCATAGTACAGGGCTTATGTGCGCAGCCAGGTGTCAAATTATAAACTAATATAATGTAATGTACTCGCTACTTCCTTAATTTTGGCATTTTCAAATTTTCGGCAGAAATTTCAACGTTATCTGTAAAATATTATAATGATTTTCAAATAAATGATAATAATAATAATAATAAGGACCCAAAACTATGCTGACTGACACTTTAAAAATTATGATTGCCACAACAACCAACATAATATGTTACTGCAAAGATCTAGATTGTGTTAAACGTATTCCGCTTGTTATAATCATATTATGTTTATTACAAGCATAAATTCATTTTAGTGAAAAATGTGAAAGGTTATGTTTAATAAATGTCAGCATTTGGACATGGCATAGAATAGCATCGAAAAAGTTCTTGACATATTCAAAACAAATTTTGAGTCTCATACAGACATTCACATACACTCCAACTTCAGAATGTCACCCATGAAACCCTCAATAATTGAATTCAAGGAGATTTAATTTTCCCAGTATATCAAAACCTCTTTTTGGGATATTGAGCTATGTTTCAGAATTATCAATAAAAATTTTTTCATTCCGAAATTAACAACCCACGTAACGCAAATTGTCGAATTTTAACTAACGAAGCTTATTTGCAGGCGGCCGTAATTTGTGGTAAATGCAACGA
>CM055406.1:130583170-130618878 GCA_029228625.1 Pseudolycoriella hygida
TGAACACTTTGGCAATTACACAAAATTAAATATTCCGGCCCAGCTCCGATTTATTCATCGTGAGGACAGCCGAGCTTAAGAACGATGCGTACTCGACCACGGTCTAAACTCGACTTAGTCGAAGATCCAGACGCTTAAATCTGAGAATTAATTATTCGAATGTGGTGAAGGCTGGCCGGACATCATATTGAAGGCATTTTCCGAATTTTTCATAGAGTAATCCTTTAAATCATTATTCGACACTGCGAGTAAATTGTCAAAAGTCTGTTGTTTGTCATCTTATTGAAGTGTACGAGAGACTATGAAAGCAAGACGCTTCTCGCAATTACCGATTCTTATGACGACACCTACGATGGAACAAACGATAATATGGCTTTTCTGATCATTATTTACAGATAATTACAGCTTTAAACAAGTCCTGGCATCCGGACCATTTTGTGTGCTTAAAATGTGATAATCCAATCTCCGGATCAACATTCAATGAAAGGGATGGCAGTCCTATTTGTTCAGACTGCTTCTTGCAATACTTTTCCGAAATATGCGCTTCGTGTAAAAAACCCATCAAAGGGGTAAGTAGAAAAAGTATTATGCAGCGCTTAATTGTAATATTCGCTTGGAAGTAGAGGCTAAGAAGCTGCTGTTTTTTTAATCAACTATTTTTGGTACGACACACTTCGCTCATCAGAACTCTTACACTTCTTTTCAAACGGCCAACAAACAAAGTGGTAGAAAAAAATTATAAAAATATTTTAAATTTGTTATTATTGAAACACTTGCTAGCATATATTTGGATTTAATTGTTTTATTCTTGAAATTTAAAATTAGATCATTTAACACTGTGTGCGCAAAGTACGACCACCGATTCAAAATAACTTCACATTTCATTATAAACTAAACAATACGAAAGAAAATTGAAAAAAAAAACGTCTCGCGCAAATTTATCTACTTCAAAACTTATCAAAATTTTCTGTTTCAAATTAGCAATTATTTGCTTTAATTATCGTCAACATGAAATTGCCTGTTGATCCGTCATCACAAATCATTAATTCGTCGAAAAATGTAAATACGAAAGAAGCAGCGAAAAGCTGGAAAATATTTCAAATATTCGTAGTAAATTTTCAAATCAACGCCAACGTTTTCATGGCTTATGAGAATTTTGAATATCAAGAAATAATGTTCGAGATTCTTAAAATAGCTGAGTATTACAATCAAAACAATGAGAAAAACTGACCGCCTCCACTTGAAAATACATTTAGTTTACCTATGCTATTATGTCTAAGCCATTTTGTATGGCATGGCATGAACGAAATATAATTTCATAATTTTCATTATGAAGCAGAGAATGAATGGAGTACCGTTTATTTGAGACTTTCTTTACATTTATCTAGAGTTATGGTGTGACTTTTATGTTAATTACGCTATTATTGACTACAGAACGTTAAAAATATTATTTTCTGACAACAATGTGGATGTCAGTCAAGTTTCATGATTTTACAATAATTGTTCATTAGAATATGCTTTATTTTCGCTACAAGACAATTCGATAACGGTGCACTTTCATTTGCAACACAGTACACGTAGTACACGTATTAGATTATTAGAATAAAATACAGTCTTGATGTTGAAATTCTTTGTATGTAACGTACATACAGTGAGTTCTTTGTACCAAAACAAAGCGTAAGATTTTATTAAAATTTCATTTCTACCGTTAAATCAAATTAAACCAGAGCAGCTGTAAAAACTATTACTACAGTATATTGAAGTATAAACGTTATACTAGCTGAGAATATTGACTTAAGTTGCGCCTTTGAAATGTACCAAAAAACGCTCATTGTTATGGCCTAAATGCAATCCGAAGGTGAAAACTCTGAAAATTTTTTCCTGCGAATAGTTGTCCTTTCATTGACCTATCGAATAAAAACATATGCAAGGGACCCATGCTTTCATGGACAAAAAAGTTTGCCTCGTTTTTCTTTACAACACTGCACAAAAACCTTATCGTTAAAGGAATATTCACAAAAAAACACCATATATCGTGTTGGGTCGCGTAGCGTGAGTTTGGCCTGTACTAAGGGCACTACAGCCCGAACCAGTCAACACATTTTCACTAATTTTATTTTCGTGATTTACTGATGTCCACATCTTTCATTCAAAACCTTGAAGAGCGATTTCCGTTCTAATTTCGCAGACACATAAGTCAAAAATGTTACCGACCTTCAAAAAACCACGTTTTTGACCGTAACTTCGAAAGTTTGCGACCGATTTTGCCTGTAATCAATTTTTTGATTATCTTTCAGGAAAGAAAAAGTTTTTGAAAATCGGTTGAGTTTTACTCAAGTTATCGCGGGGACAGACGGACGGACATTTTTTTTTGCTGATTAGTCATTTAAGGACCATGATCGATGCTCCCTCCCTACTCCCGGGCCGAAATTGGGGTGGTTACAAACGTCGTGGTAAACGCATAAGACCCCTTTTCGAAGAACTTCGTATTTAAGAGACACGCGGGTACGGGCTGCGCGTTCACAAAATTGGGGAATTATCGAGTGAACGATCCAAATTTTTTCAGCGTTTCAAGTAAGTAGTGACCATAAATGCAAAATTGACGTAATTCTTTTGACGTAAGTCAGGGTCTTACAGCAGAATTGAGGTCGAATTTTGTCCGGATGTCCAATGTCCGGATTTCCGAAAGTCTGTCCAGATGAGTCACTACTATCTAAGAGTTTTTTGTATTCAACTCGAGTTTTGATATGTCGCATCACATCACACGTATATTATACTGGGACGAACGCTTTAGGAGGCGTGGCATCCATTGTTTAGTCGGATTTATCCGTCTGGCCACTGGAATTTTTCTCTCTTGCCGGGTAAGTGCGGACGATAATTACTCATTTATCGTTACGAATACAATCAATGAAAAGACAGTAAATATCGGCTTAACTGTTATCTTGACGTGTGAACATAACGAAACTCGCCTTCGACACGAACAGCAATGCCCACACCACACGTCGCAATAACAATTTTCGCAAGAGGTGCATAATCTCAGAATTTATAGAAGAAATTTTTTATGTTGTAGAGAAAATTGAGGGGATAATTTTTTCCATTAAAGTATGAGTCCAGGACCATAGGTCGGTCGCACCCCACAATTTTTTTTGGAGTAAATTGGCGGGAACCTTTTGTACATGGAAATATCGGTCACGGGTCAGAGCCCTCTACTTAGTGCTCTAACTCGGTTCTAAGATCGGCCCTGGCACAAAAATTTATTTGGAATTTTTTATGAAGATTTGTAGAAGATTTTACATCCTTTCTTTTTCAATATTGTCTTGTCGGCAATTTCCATCCAATCCAATTTGATGTGGACATAATTTCATATACTTAAGAGTAAAGGCAATATTGACATAGATACGTTAGGCTTCGATAGGCTTTTTGGAACCGTACAAAGTACAAAGGTCCTATACGTTTACTACAAACGCGGAGCTGAACAAGCGCTGGTATCGGCCGATTTTCCCTCCAAGTTGGAGCCAGCAGGCCTAGTACGCGAAGACGGCAAAAGAGTCGACGGCATGACGCTGATCCCGTGGACAAGAGTGTGTACACTGATATGGGATGCAACGTGCACCGATACTTTGGCTCCAAGCAACCTCCGCTTTAGTATGAGGAAAGCCGGAAGAGCAGCAGCAGACAAGGCACAACGGAAAGCAACAAAGTACCGTACGTTGATCGAACAGGGCTACTCTTTTGTCCCATTCGCGGTCGAAACATTGGGCCCCTGGGGTGACGAAGCCATAAAACTCTTCGACGCGCTGAGCCAGAAGAGCGTCTCGAGATCAAACGAGCCTCGGTCGAAGTCGTTTTTAAAGCAGCGGGTAAGCATGGCTGTACAGAGGGGCAACGCCGCAGCTATCATGGGCACCTTTCGTTCGTGTGACAAGATGGATGAAATTTTCTATTTATTATGCTAAATTTTTGACAATTGTATGAATGGCCATCTGATAATTGATTGTAAATAAAAACACATTAAACTTTATTGTAACATGGGGTAGATCGAGGTGGGAGGGGGGGATGCATCTATTATCGTTTAGAGATGACGAATCAGCAATAAAAAAAATGTCCGTCTGTCCGTCTCAACTTTTTTCCCAAAAGGCTCAACCGATCACCCTAAACTTTTTTTTTGCCTGAAAGGTACATGCCATCCATGTGGTTCCGGAGATATGGTCGAGGAAGTGACCAAAAACATGGTTTTTCGAGGGTCGGTGAAGCTTTTTCGCAAATATCTCAGCAAGTATAGCACGAAAATTCCTCATTTTGGTGTCAAAAAATTGGGAAAAAAATTGTGGGAATCGGTTCAGGGGTCTGGGCACTGGGACCAATGGAATGGACGAAATTGAGATTCTTGGCCATATACGAAAACAGTTTTTCGTCTGTATTTCCTTAACTATGCAATATGGAGATTTACTGTCAAAGGCAAAGTTGTAGAGAATTAAGTTCAAGCGAACACGGGTCTCAGGGTTTTGGGGAAATGTGGTACAATCCTGGTATATGGCCACTTCCATAATTGGGCAGGATGACCCAGATCTCCAGAACTGTGAGAGTTAGAAAGTTGGTTCCAAAGACGAAGTTATAGAGAATTAAATTTAAGCGAACACGTGTTTCAGGGTTTTAGGGAAATATTGCCCAATCCTGGTATATGACCACTTCCATAATTGAGCAGGATGACCCAGATCTCCAGAACTGTGAGAGTTAGAAAGTTGGTTCCAAAGGCGAAGTTGTACAGAATGAAATTTTAGAGAACACGTGTTTCAGGGTTTTAGGGGAAAATGGCTTAGTCCTTGGATATAAGCTTTTCTAGATTTGAATGGTCTGAGACGTACTTCGGTAGGGCCTTTGATATTACCTTGGGTAATTTCTATGGATTTTTGAAATTCTTACAGTTATAAAAGAACAGAAAACGTTAAATTGTTTGCTTATTTGTATATTTAGGTACGTTCGAGTCACTTTGCCACATCTATTCTGTTTGTCACATCTATTCTGATACGTACGGGTCTTTGGTTATGTTTGCAACATCAATTCTGTTTGCCACATCTACTCTGATGCGTACGTGAATATGTTTTCTATTTGGTCTGTATTTAAACATTTGAATTTTAAATATATCCGTTATTTAAATAATTTCTTTTTGAAACGTAATCCTCATCGATCATAAGTGACCAAGTAACTTTAATCGAAAAATGGGAGGGCACGACCTCCCAGTTTTAAAATCTGTCGGCCCGGGCTGCCCGTTTACCTAATGAACGGGCAGAGGCATCTAAATTTCAAAAAAACGAAAATCCTGCTAACTCGCGGATCGAAATTCACACATGAAATTGATGTCTAACATTGTCATTATAAGAGACGTGCGAGGGGGGGAGGATGGGATCAAAATCGGCCTTCTTTAACGAGGATACTTTGTGAATGGCGGTGAGTGCGAACATTATGGCTTCTATATGCCAATGACGGGATGTGTTACACTATAAAGTGCAGGATGCAAAAGTATTTAAGACATCAGTCGCTAGATGAATCCTCTACGTTCTGTTGCTTCTCCATCTCAGATACGAGAAAATTTCTCATAGAAAACTATTTGCCCCAACTAAGGTCTACAGTTGTAGATATGCGCTATAGAGCCATTGTATGGAATATTTTTTATTCTACATCGTTTAAAGAAACCCACTATCGTATTTTTTAGTTTTTCCCAGAAATAATTTTTTGCACCAGACTTTGTGAATTATCGCCAAGTGTAAGTTCCGACAAGTTACCATAATTTAAGCGATGATCCTATGTCGAAGTGACCGCTGTTTTCGATTTATGAATTATTTTGTGTCTTTTCGTTTTGTCGTTGTATTTGTTTGATTTAATTGAATTTTTACTCGTCAGAAAATCATCAAAGCACTCGGACAAACATGGCATGAAGATCACTTTGTGTGTGGAGGCCCATGCATGAAACCTATGTCTGGTGAATCATTCTATGAAAGAGATGGAAAGCCATATTGTAAAGAGGATTTCGAGAATATCTTTGCCGCCAAATGTAAGGGATGTGAAAAACCTATTTCTGATAAAGCCATCGTTGCTTTGGAAGCGAAATGGCATAAGGATTGCTTTAAGTGCAAGGTAACAGAGCAATTGAATTGGAAGGTCTACAGGAAATTACATTATTTTTTTTGCAGGCTTGCAAAGAACCAATTACTGCTAATACATTTGCTGTCGAAGACAACCAGCCGTTGTGTACATCATGCGCTTAAGCTAATTTGTACCACGCTTTTGTTATCGTAAGAAATGGCTTTTTGTTCCGAAATTATATTTCTGTTGGAAAATCTATCAATTCAGTCAAAAAATTGCACTACACGCACAAACAAAATTGTAAATTAAATTTATATTCTGTTACCATTGAGTCGATAATGTTATACGCTTAATTAATTTTGTTTTTAAAGAAAATGTTAATTTCAAATTGTTTGTTTTGATGAATTAAATAATTATACATTCAGAGATTCACAAGAGCCAAAATGTTTATGTTGCAGAAATAAAAAACAGATTATCCAATAAAGGGAAGTTTTGGAAAGGAGAAGAAAAATTTTTGAGATGAACCAAAACTTTCTTTTTCACTTTTCTTGAAATCTAAAGGTTATTTCATTCGCGACTTGATGTCGTTGGCATTGCGTACACGCCTATGATTATAATGATAAGCCAGAGCAAACGGAAACCAAAAATTTCAGTTCGAGCTGAGTTTTTAGGCTCCTTGCGAACTGTATGTAAAGTAAATTGAAATTCGCCTCACTTCCTTTCTGTAAGTGTAAGATTGTTCAGTTTATATCCCAATTTTGTCAATTTTTCAAAACACTTCTATTTCCTTCTTGTGACTCTCTTTGACTTGATAAAATTTCGCTTATTGTAGCAATAGCAGACCCAAGCTAATTATCGAAATTGAAGTCTGAATTCAGAGTCTGGAGAAACCATAGAGCCACAAACTTCAATTCAGATTTAATTTTCTGTCTTTTTGTCACGTAGAAAATTTATATCTTCCAAAATTGGTATTTTTTTTAAAGTACCACAAAAACTAGTAAAAACTTGCTTATCACTTTTAGTGGAGAAAGGTTTCTTTGCTAGTGGATGCAACCAAATATTTGCTCAATTTGACATTCGGTAGGTTCTTAAATGTTTATTCGCAGACACAAAATATAAAATAAAAGTAAAGTCTTGTTTCACCTACTCATCATCTAAACTTAGTAATTCTGCATCGTTCGCAATATTTGCATTTTCAACTTCAGAATTTTCTATGTTAGGATTTCCTTCGATTTGATCACAAACTTCCATGTAGCCCTGAAAAATTCAGATTTTATGATTTACTTATATACATTCCACAAGCTACAAATTTGAAAAGGGAGTTCTGAGGAATGTAACTTGTAACCATTTACATACATTGAAAACGTTGAAAAGAAGGTATTTTACTCATTTTTCATTTTTTTTTCAATCTGAAGCACAAATCACGAAACTACCCGAAGTCGATCTACAAAATAGCTACGTAAAATAACTATTGCGATGTTGATAGTCTTCATAAAGAGCAATAACGAGTCGAACTTAATGGAATATGGTGCGACAAGAACGAAAATCTTTCTATTTAAGGCCAGGTTATACCCGCATACGTCGTCAAATACATAGTTGACTATGTAGACGGGTATAACCTGGCCTTAAACACTTTCTTAATGTAAATAATAGTTTCTAGAACAAGAAATGCGAAAAATTTAGGCTTTAGACCAGTTAGTCAGTTAGCGTAATGCGCGCCATCTTCCTTTATTTTTGAACACAACGAACCGACTCGTTGATTAAGTGCAAGGCATAGCGCTGCTCTGCATGTTCGAATAAATATCTAATACTATCGAGATCTTGAACTTTTGATTGACAGAACTAATAATAGGTGAAGGAAATTGGACAGTACATCACTACTTCCGGTGAAGCAAGCAAAATTAAAAGAACATGAGAATTAATTATTTACCGATGACTTTTCACTACTTCCTACACCAACTTTGGATTCGATCATCGCGTCAATATTGCCAGATGGTAACTCATCACTGCGAGGGTGGTTATGATTCATTACGGCGCTCCTTCCTTTTACTTTTGTTTTCGATACGGCTCTTGATACAGTCGTTGATGATTTGGATGCTTTCAATTTTTTGGATGTTGGTGCGTACATCATAAACCGATTTTGTCTTGGTAGACAAATGTCCTGTGTATTGCGAGTTTTAGTTTTAGTCGAAAATTTTCTAAAATCAAACATTCAGTACAATGAAATTTCGTGCAATTTATGTTTTCTAACAAAATCTACCTAATCCGCCTTCCGATATTTATGAAAAGGACTAATAGGTAACTTCCTTTTAGAACAGTAATAAAAAATTCAATTACAAGAAACAAACTGTTAGGAGAAAAATTACTTTCCATAGAACGGAGCAACATTTTCCTTGTATTTCGCTACATCTAAATACATGGTAGTTGTTCCAATAATGTTCTCTTGGAGATCGAATTTGAAATCGTCCTATGAGGAACCTTTTAATTAAATTGTACAAATCTGCCCTAATTTGCATAAGAAACTTAGTGTGAAAGAGACAAAAAAATTTGTATGGACTTTTGCATAGATTTTTTTTTCTCTCTTTCGCACTAAGTTTCTTATGCAAATTACGGCAGAAATGACCGAAACCATTGGCAATGGCTGTTTGGAACTTGTCCCCGGTGAAGGGGAAGAAGGTGAACATACTGATAATTCCCTTGACTGAAAGGCAGGGTCTTATGCCAAAAAATACCGTAAAATGTCTGTTACCACGATTGATGAAAAATGTTATGAAAAACGTTAAATGTCTGTTACCATTTTCGGATAACTTGAGTAATTCTTGTCCGAGTTTGAAAAACTTTTTTTAATCGACACAGAATCAAATTCCTGAGGCTAAGTTCGAAGATGGGCTATGTGGCACCAAGGATCTGGATTATCTAATTTGGGATGGAGTAGTTGACAAGTAGTAGAACGATGTAATTATAAAATAGAAAAGTAATAGAATAAAATAATTTGACTTTTGGCTGCTGCTCAGTGTTTGACGTCTTCTTAAGCATTGTGTGCGGGCAACCTTTAACTATCGCAATGTCACTGTGGCTATTGCGGCGATGGTTGAACTATCGTGACAATAGTTGAACTATCGTGGGGATAGTTGAACTATAGTGGCGATAGTTGAACTATCGTGGCGATAGTTGAACTATCGTCACGATAGTCGAACTAGCGTGGAGATAGTTGAACTATCGTTGCGATAGTTGAACTATCGTTGTGATAAACTGTCGTGGGTGTCCACTAAAACGGCGGAGTAAAATTAACTAATAGCTGACTATCACCATTATAGTTGACTATCGTCATTATGGCGGACTTTCGCCATTTTAGTTAACTATCACCATGATACTTAGCTATCCCAGTGATAGTTGACTATAGGGCTCATTATATTGGACGCGATGCGAATCGCATCGCGTAAGGTTTGTGTGAAAGTTCAACTTAATAAAAATAAATTTTGTTTTGACAAGTTGAGCTTTCACACAAACCTTTCGCGATGCGATTCGCATCGCGTCCAATATAATGAGCCCTTATAACACGAGTTAAATTAATTGTTTGCGAATAAATTAATTCAGGGGTGCTGAATTGACAAACTTGTACGAGTGTGAGGTTTGCGGGCCGAGCGAAGCGAGGGCCGTAGTCACACGAGTTAAATTAATTATTTGCGAATATAATTTATGTTCTGAATTGACAAACTTTTGCGAGAGGGAGATTTGCGTGCGCAGGTAAGCGAGAGTCGTAAACGCTTAATTAAAATAATTTGTTCACAAAGATAATTTAATTGCTAAGTTAAAAATGTTGAAAACGAGTGCGAAGTTTGCTGGCCAAGCGAAGCGAGAGCCGTAATCACACGAGCTAAATTAATTGTTTGCGAATAGAATTTAGGGATGATGAATTGATGAACTTTTGCGAGTGTAAGGTTTATGTGCCGAGTAACTTAAATTATCACGATAAATTAGAATTCTTTCGCGAGTGTGAAAATTGCGGGCCGAGCGAAGCGAGGACCGTAATCGCACGAGCTATATATATTAATTGCTAGAATAATTTAGGGATGCAGAATTGACATATTTTTACGAGTATGAGTTGGCGGGCCGACTCAAGTGAGGGTCCTAAACCCTCGACTTAAATTATGTCTTGTTGGATAGAATTTAATCGCTGAAATATAAAACTTTTACGAGTGTAAAGTTTAGCTGTACGTAATGTGGTGTATTGTAATGTAGTCTAGTGTAAAGTACTGGCCCCAACGAATTTTTTTTGAAGCAAGACGTTACATATTCCAGGGACGGGGGTAGTTCTTCAGAAAACGGAGCAAGCTGAAACTAGAGGCAGGTGGGTTGAAAAATGGAAGAAAAAGCGGACGGGATTTTTGTAGGACCAAGAAGAACAAATTACAAAACTTATACGAATGTAGGCTTTGCGCTCGAGCACAAACATCACAATTGTCCACATATTTGTTATCCAATAGCAACAACTTTTTTGGTAACGAAATGAAACGAGTTACTAAAACATATTTTCGAAGGACTGACGATAAAAATTTGAAACTGAAAAGATTTTCGCGATCTTTGGCTTGACAGTCACAACTTTTGCACAATTATTCATGAATTGGGGAGGTCTTGCTAACGTTTTCAAACGTTTCGTAACAAAAAATATTTTTACTAATTGATTCTGTAACTTTCCCAAACCTACTCCTTACGAAACAAAAATCTTCATAATACACATTTTCGAGTGAGAACCAATTTTCTCGAAAGACGCATAAGATTTATCTTAGCAATACAGTCGTGCATTTATAACTTTCATCGTTTTCATTGGGAGCCTTTTGTATTCTTTTGTTTAAAATTGTAGATTGATGAAAGTTATAAATGCTTGGCTATATTTGAATAGAAAAAAGTTCAAAGAATAGCAGTAATTGTGTTGAGTTTTGGTTCGAATCTGACTTGAACCTTTTCTTTATTTTAACAAAATGATAAATAATCAGTCAAGGGATCTGACCCACCCAAAAGGTGGGACCTAGTGAACTCTCCCGTCAGGAATAAGTGAACACAGCAAAAAATCCTCATCATTGAGGAAATGTTAATGAGAAACCTTCGATTATCGTGAAAGGTCGACGAGTGGTGTAAGGCACACAGCCCTAAATGCTTATTCGATGTTCACAGAGCTGTTGAGTTTACTGAGATCAGTACTCTTCAAGGAAATTTTTGAAAAATCGGTTACGACGATGACAGACTGATAAATAGATTTTTATAGCCGATTAACCCCAAAACGAAAAATCCATCAACTCTGCGGTTCAAATTCGACTGGTTACAAACTTCGTAGTAAACGCATGAGACTCGTACTTCGTACGGGCTTTAATTTGGTACCTTGGCTAAAGATGTAGATAAAGTTGGTGGTTTAATCTCCTGTTCCTTAGCCAAAGGCTGGTTATCATTTTCTCGCAAAAATGCGACGAATTTCTCCGATTTTTCCAGAAGCAACTGAAAAGAGTTGAAATTGAAAACTGTTTCTAAGCGAAGTGATTAAAGACTCACTTTTATTAAGATGTCGCCATCGTCAAATATTTTCAATTCGACACAAATGCTTATTCCAATGATAATAAGCTCTGTGAAATGAAGCAATTTGTCGGAACTTTCATTGTTCATTTTCTCCAATTGTTTTTGGTACACTTGCAATGCGCGCATGATCGTCGTAAATAAATTGCACACTTTATTTAGCAAGTGGTTAGTCGAACGCTCGAAGTACGAATAATGATCGACTTGATAAAAATGGATTTCTTCGATCTGAATGGCAAGGGTGAATGAGTTTCGCACACTTATTAAGACACCTACCATCCTATTACAATTTTGTCCACCTCGTACACGTAATTCCGAGAAAACCGAACGATGAAATCGGAAAATAATTTACGTTGTTTGAATTGGTCGATGGGGTCGGTAGATTTAGGAACTTTTTTCAATGTTTTCTCCAGTTCGTCCATCAACGACAAAATCTTTAACTGGCATGTGGTTACCTTCGTTACAGTTGTCGATTTTTCTTCACTCTTTTGCTGAAATAATTTTCCATCTTTTGAATTTCCAATGCATTTTTTCGGAACAAGTTTACAATTACAATTCCCTGCATCTCGTCTACCTGTGTTGTCGTACTCATCCATTGCAACCTGTAGTTTTTATTTACAAAGTTATATGTTGGTCTATAATTTCATTTTTCATTAAAAAAAAGACTCGGAGACTAATAGAAAAGGGCACAATAAAACGACGCAAACGAAGCAAAGTATTCAGAAGTAGTCATTGGCATCAATTGCAGAAGATAAATGAGAACCACTAACAAAAAATCCCTTTTTTGTTTTCAAAGACGTAAATGGATAGCCAATATTACCTTTATCTCATGTTCAGGTCTATAAATTAGATACACGGTAGGGCATTCATTTATAACGGCAATAGGATTGAAGACAAAGTTCTTCATTTCAAGGCTTTTAGGAAAGGTGTACATTTCGTCCATAGAAATTTTGTATATATCCGAATTCATCAATTACAAACAGAAACACTAAAATAGATAAACACAGCAAAACATAGTTAATTTTCGACAACTTACCGCAAAGGTTACTTAATGCCATTAAACAATTTCACTAATTTCACTTTTGTAGTTAGAGTAGTAGGTGCGCGGTGCGTTTACGTTATGTACGGACTTGTTTTCGAGAATAATATTGCAGCCCCCTTAAAATATCTTCAACCGTGAAATTTGGAATGCATTTCATTACCAACTATAGAAATTTCCATACAACAGAAACTCTCTATTATAGCGCAGGCATTAAAACCTTCATTAACATTGCACACATAAAGTTACGATACCAAAACTGTATTCATTATCAAAACTTCTCGTTAATATTATGTTTATATGAGATAATGTTACATTGTTAGGAACATCTGTTCCTTCATTTATTCGATTCCACTTCATCTAAAAAGAACATTTGGTGTTATCAATTCATATTCGGGAACTGAGAGAGATACATAAATAGTATATTGCATAGCAAGGAGCTGAAACGGCTGGTTTGGACCCCGGTGGTGAACAAGTCAGACGGTGAATCGCAGCAGAGCCTGAGGACTTCTTCACCACCGTGATCTAGATCAGCCTTTTCAGCTCAGTATTCTGTAAACTATTTTATGAGTTACGGACAAAAAGTCAGATTCCGAACAAAACACGTAGGGAAATAATTGGCAGGTGGGTAATAAAGCAGGGAAATAATTGACAGGTGGCAAAATATTAACTGTCAAAAGTGAACCTAACAAATGACTTATTTGAACAGACATACGCTGTAATATAGTAATCCACATAATTTGCTGTCACGTTTTTTTGCACAAATGTCAAATTTAAAACTGAGATAGTCTATTTCTGGGTATAAATTCTATCATAAAATCTGACGTTTTTTGTCCGTTTGTAGAGTTTTACGTTAATTTGAGCTTAGATTGAAAAATTGGGCCTAATGTTCCGGTTAAGGAATTGACATGAATTTGTGCGCCTAAATATTTACAAGATGCAATAAAGAGACGGATCTTGGAGAACGCCGAAACCCTTAAAGAGTTGTTCTTCCGTTTACGTAAAGTAAGAAATTGAGGAATAATTTAGAAAAATTCGTTATCCATCATGTCAAAACGATAAAAATATTGACCGATTTCCGAACTGAAAAAATGAGATTGAATTCGAAGATGAGCAAAATCGATCAAAAACTTCCGATAATACGTCGAAGACACTATATTTCGTGAATTACATGGTTAATGTTTGTGGTTAAGGGGAGGTCTGCAAAGAAATTCAGTCGGATGTAAAAAGGAGGACTAGATGGTGGATCAGGAGGGTTTTCTTTGCACCGTGCCTTCGGATGGGTTTTTCAATCAATCGATAATTTAATAAAGTTTCATTATGTTCCTCGATATTCCTTGCGATGGATATAGACTTAGGCATAGGCTTTATAGGGTTACGATCTGAGGTCTGAAAATACATAGATAATACTGGAAATTAATTAATGTAACGGTCAAGCGTGAGCCTGAGCAATATCACAGCTATCACAGGTAAATACAGTAGCTTAATTTTTTTAATCTATCAAAGAGCGACTGTTAGGGACTGGACTAAAGCACGTCACTCGTAAGCGAATAGGTAAATAAGAGCTTCTCGTAGGCTAATTACTGCAGCAAAATTTGTATTGTTATCATCACAAAGCGAACCTAAGTGGAGGTATTTACAACGCCATTGACACACATAAAATTCAATAATTACTTGATTACACAATTTAAAAGTTAATTGTCTTTTAACTTTTAGTTTGTCTTTACACATTCTAAGATTTTGTTTAACAACAACGACAAGGTATACATACATACTTGCTGTTTGAATGTAATTTTTCTTTTAACACCTTAAACGAACGCCTATCAAAGATCGTGATTTGGAGCGTAATTTAGTGGACTGGACATTGAGTAGATGTGTACGCCGGCATTGTATGCGGCAAACGCTAGCCAGATTACTGCACCGCTGCCGCCGAAAAATATTTTAACTAATAATTACGTCACCGAAAAATATTTTAACTAATAATTACGTCACCGCCAGGACCCCAATGTGGCGATACCTGGCGTTGCCGAAGAAAGTGTCTTCGCAACCGAAATGAGCTAGCCGAGAAAGTGCGCCGCCACCAAAAATAAATCTTTTTGTACGCCGCCGCCGAAAAGAAATCATATATCGCATCTCGCCCCAAGAATGGTGATGTGTGTCCAGTGTTTTTGTATGAAGTAATATCGTAATTCATATATCATATTTCAAAGTATCTAAGAAGAAGCTACCGTTCGTGTATATAGTATACTGTACAACATTTACCACACTAAAAAGCAAAAGAAATTGCCAAAACAATGAAAAAGCCAGAATCTTTAGACCCGTACGAAGAACGATGTTCTTCAATGAGGAAACTATTGCGTTTACCACGACATTTGTAACCAGTCGGATTTCGACCCGGGAGTAGGAGGGAAGCATCAATCATGGTCCTTAGATGATGAGTCAGCAATAAAAAAAAATCCATGCGTCCGTGCGTCAACACGATAACTCGAGTAAAACTCAACCGATTTTCAAAAAATTTTTTTCCCCTGAAATGTAATCGAAAAATCGTTTATGAGATTGAATCTGGGCCCAAGCGCCGCGCCGCCGAGCTAGGGGCGTTTAAGTGGTTTTTTGACTTTTGCACATAACTCGAGTAAATCTTTCCGATATTGAAAGGTCTACGGGCATCGCCGTAAATTTATGGACGGAACTTTTTTGATATTGAGCCCTTGGACTTGGCTATGGCAGTAAAAACAAGTCTCTCCTAGGGCCCTATGTGTTTTTTGTACATACCTCGAGCAAATATTTTCCGATTTTCACAGTTATTTTTTGCCGTATTGCAGAAGCAACTTGAACTAGAAGAAACGTGTTTGTTTACGTAAATCTGGTAAATCTTAACCGGGTTTGTTGATTCTTTTTCTATTTGAGAGGTAACCGATTACCGAATTATATTCAAAAACAAATTTGGGCCCGGTAACTGTGCTTTAGGCTCAGGTCGGTCCTAAGATTGGTCCTAACAAAAAAAATTTTTTCGCTTTGTTGCAGAGCAAATTGAGCGAAACATTTTTGTCTATGGAAGTTCGAGGCATTTTTTATGGCCCTAGGTCGACCCTAGACAAAAAAATGGTTTTTTGTTATGTTGTAGAGAAAATTGAGTGAAATATTTTTGTTTCTTACGGGTTTTGCGAATCTTTTTTTCTAGAAAATGACGTCATTGCGTATAAAATAATGACGTTATTCGTAATTTCCAATGACTTTGACCTTTTATATAATAAAAATAGGGCTCTGACCTGACAAATTTTTTATGGAAGATATTTTTACATAATTTATTTTCCGTCAACGAATGAAGTGGAGAATTCTTGATATCATTAAGGATTTGTTCTTTTTTTATAAAAATTTGCAGAGCAAGTAATAAAATGTCGTATCGTAGGAGGAATGGTCGAATAAGATAATTTCAAATTTTATATGCGTTCCGCTGTATTCAAAAATAAAGAAAAACCTTTTTCAGACAACTAAATCGTTATTTTGTTGTTATTTATTTAAATGAAATAAATATAATTTCTTATGCGTCATACGCGCAGTTCTTCGTAAAACACCGTACTGTTACTTGAACGTAATTATTGTTTGTTTCATCTACCACAAGAGACATGATCATTGATTCATTGAATAAATTTGAAAGTTAAATTAACTATAAAAATGTTTATTACAAATAAATGAAGAAAAAAAGAAACATGGTTGCACCTAGTTACTGTTTAATGCAACAACAGAGTTTTCACCTTTTAGTCAGTTCATAGTTCTTCTATACTCATTTTTCCATTCATTTATGAAAACCGCATTTGAAAATTATTAGTGGAAATTTCTTTTAAGGTGAATGCAGGTTATGTACATCATATTATTAATCTATTACTATAATTGTTTAAGTTGATTTCGCTTTTTTTAACGAAAATACCATTGATTGGCTAGGTATTGGTAGGTATCTAATTTTTAATTGCCAACTCACACACGAAGATAGTGAGACAAATAAACAAATATTTTTAAAATTAATTTATAATGTTATGGAAATTGAAAGTTTTTTTTTCTTTCGCTATTTGATGTTGTGTCATCGACGTTTGTCGCAATTGGTTTTTTTTTCAAACTTGATGATGCACTCCACATTTTTCTCCTTAATAGATCAGTCAGATTGCAACAGCATCACAAAATCAATTTCTCTTTCATTAACAAATATGTGTAATTTAGTTTTGGCGAAATGGAACTTATGTCACGTTTTACCACACGTGTGATTAAAATAATGATAAACTAGCGACCTAGGCCTTTATGGTCCTAGGGCTTTGCGTTTCTAAAATATATATTTTCAGATAACATTCGATATGAGCAACTTAAAAATTTAAAATAACCGCCTCTTTGACCAAAAGTTATATCTAACTCCTAAGCTAAACGACATTAATTAGAAATTTCTTCTATTAGGTAACAGCACAGATTTCCAGTTTAGCTGATAAATAAGTCCTTTAGAACAGCTAAATAACATAAAAACTAAATAGTCAAACTTGCCCAACACAACTACTACCAATATCAAAAACACATAGAAGCAGGGTTTCAAAGGAATTTGAAAACGGGCCTGACCTTGATTGATCTGACCACAGCTTACGACACAGTGTGGAGGCATGGCGTGTTACCAGAATTCGTAAAGATAATTGAATGTGAAACCCTGTACGTACACACTCTTCAACAACATACTCAGCAATCGGTTCATTTATGTGCTTTTGGGCAGCGACCTCAGTCGACGTAAAATACGTAACGAAGGCTGCTGCTGATGCTCTATATAAGAGACCTTCCTGAGACTCATTCAAGAAAGTTCATCTTCGCAGATGACTTCGCCTTAACTTCTGCAACTGGAAGTATCTCTGGGACTTGACCTTTATGTCATTGGAAAATATTTTGTAAAATGGAGACTGCGCCCGAATCCAAACAAAACCACTGTCTCATCATTCCATCTCTATAACAAGCAAGCATAGCGTAAACTGCGAGTACGTTTCCAGGGCGTGGATCTAAAACATGAATTTTATCCGAAATATTTGGGAGTCACACTGGATAGGTCATTAACGTACAATACGAACAGTCAACGAATTGTAGCCAAGATCGATCCTAGGATCGATCCTACGTAAGTTAGCAGGAATGACGTGGGGGGCTGACGCCATCGTGTTAAGAACAACCGGTCTCGCACTTTGTTTTTTCAGCCGCTGAGTATGGAGCACCAGTTTGGATTGCAAGTGCACATACTCATCGCATTGACGTAACATTGAACAAAGCACTGGGTATCATCACCGGTACAGTCTCCTCAACACCAACGGAATGACTGAGCGTATTGGGTAACATAGAATCACCGGAAGTTCGAAGGCTTTCCTTAAGCAATGGAACAAGTAAATGAGCTTGGACGAATTACCAATCCAGAATGACATGAGAAATGTGCCACGGCTGCGACTTTCTTCCCGTAAAACGCCCTGGCTGATTCACGAGCAAATCGACTACGCGTACTGCCCAGCTGATCATTGGAAAGCGATCTGGGAACAGGGTAATGTCCGCTGTCACGACCTCATTGACGACCCCACAACAAGGTAAGGCCAGGTTATACTCGCATACGTCGCACAGATGTAGGCGAGTATAATCTGGCCGTAAGCCGGCTTTGAAATCCCGAGAAAAGCTTGGTTTACCTTAAACCGACAACGCAAAGGACATGGCAATTGCGCTCACTTCTTGCTTCTTTGGGATCTGGTGAACTCGACAACTTGTGACTGTGGTGCGACAGATCAAACAATGCGACATATCACTAACGACTGCCCTAACAGGAAGTTTTTGGGTGGAACAAATGGACTTAACCGTTTGGACGAAGGGGCTACTGAGTGGCTTTGCAACCTCGATTTGATATAAGAAATTTAAGTCTTTACAAATGTTTGCTTACTAGTAGATTGTTAACGCCATACGATAAATAAACCAAAAACAATGGATGCCTGTTTCGTGTCCCAGCTGTCCAAAAAATGTTTGTTTCACTTTTACAACATCTACAGACTGCAAAGAAAAATATTAATTTACTCAATATCTCGTATTCAACATACTAAGGACTGCAGGTTATGTCTTCGGGCGTGATGTATTTTCAAGTTGATCATATCATTCAATATTAGTATAACCTGCTCTACAACTTTGTAGAACTTCATGTTTCTGAAATAAAGACAAAATGATTTTTCAAAAAAGCATTTTGGTATATGGGGACGACGTGAAGATCTTCACTAGTAGGAGGCGAGTGAGACAACTCATTGAGTGCGCAAAACACCTTACTTAGCAACAAGCTTAATACAAGATTTTTTAAACACAACGCTAGGACGAAAATGAGGACATTTTTTGAAGTTTCTTCAAGGAAAATCAATCGTCCAAAACAGGTACACAAATAACTGTTGTAACGAAGTAATGTACCTTGTTAGAGTGTGTTTGTGTGTAGTGTTGTTGTATGTTGAGTGTGTTGGTGAATTAACATAGTAGGGAATTGATGTTACCTAATACAAATGTCAAGTTTTCACCAACACACTCTCGCGTACACAGTAATAGTAGATTACGTTCTATGCAGTGAAAATAATTCATTACATGAGGGATCGATTTTGTGATATGAGAAACTGTTTTTGACAAGGGCATATCCGAGCCGAGTGAGTTCTAGAGTTCACAAAATTGATCCCGAATTAGTGAACTATTTTCACAGCAAGGATGGTTTGCTATTTTATTCGCTGTTCCATATGGAAAGAAGTTGTCAAAACATGTATATTTACCCACCATAAAACAAAAAACAACAACAAAAATATTAAAATTTAATTTCTTCTCGAATTTGTTAGAAGAATAAATGAAAAAGAAAGTACACATGCTGACTGTTATATTCTGTCATATTTTCGAACAGTTGCTCACATCATTCGAACATTGGATGGTTTCCACCATTAGTTGTATATAATGAGTTTTGCGGATAGGACACAATGTTATTACATGTGAAAACAAATATCGAAAGAACCCCACATGTAATAGACCGTATTACATGGGGGGAAATATACATGTATTGACATCTTTCCATATGGGACAGAGAACAAAACATTATACGATACAATGATGTGTATGTGTACTTATAAGCCCTCGTGTATTACACATCCCGTTACATACTACATAATATTTTAATATACTATTACTAAATGTCACTACCAATTTGGTGGTTGAAATGTTAAAAATCTACTTTGAGATAATTGCGCATGCTGTGTTTGTAAAGGAGAACACAAACGAGCAATTTGAATTGTCGATCTCAGCAATTCTGTGATATAAGAATCATCGAAAAACGAGGAATTTGAAAATTTTGTTGAAAATACGTGTGAAAATACTTTCTAATTTTTCGAAATCGGTGTTGACACTTGTCGATTCTGAACATTGATCGAAATACAACGAAATTGCTCATCCCAGCAATTCATAATTTATCGTTTGTTTTCGGCTTAAATATTTCTATGAAAACTTTTGTTTTGCATACATTTTACCAACAGTTTTCCATTCCCACACATTTTCTCTTCATTTTTCGGCTAGTAATATTTTTTGCAGTGCTTGAAGTGTGTAAAAAACTCATTGAATTCAATGAAAAAACTTTACTGAGAAAAATATTATTTTGTTAAAAAACAGTCAAAAATCGATCAAAAATCAGCTCTCGTTAGTGTACATATAAATCAAACAACTTTCGCACAAATCTGGGAGGACTTCAATTTTTTGTGAGAGTCATGAATCCAAGTTTTCATCAAAATTGGACGAAGATAATGAAATACAATTTTAGGATAAGTTCTTTATTTTCATAAAATGGATCAGTGTTCAACGAAGAATTACTTAAGAACGTCTCTGTCATAATTAAGTCTTTGTATGCGGATAACAAGTAATCTCATTTGTTGAATGCCATAGAATAATAATTTTGAATGACCTATTTAACTTAATTACATTTGTCACACTTAATGTTCGTAATAATTACAACAAAATATCGAATAAATTTACCGGTTCATCCGAAAACACTTCAACATTTATTCTTATAGCTTGTATTTATTTGAATGCAAGCAGCGACATTCCATACAATTTAATTTGTATTACATTGGCTACGTAGGGGTATTCCGTTAGTTATTATTCATATTTTCGATTCTTAAATTAATGTGAAAACAAAAGCACGCCATCTACGCGCGTGATTATGCGTTTGAAGACGAAAATGTGTGTAAAACATTGTTACGTTTTGACATGTATACGTATTTATTTACATGTTGTGCTTTATTTCTTTTTGTTTAAACGCTTAGTTTACATAAATATTTCTCTGAATATTTTACAGTCATGTCAGTAGCTCCTTCGAATTGTATTAATAGCAAATTGGAGCTACGCTAGAATAACATATGATGTAAATTTTCTATCCTGAATTAAAATATGAAATGAAATGAAATGGCAAAATAAATATGAACTTTTTACTTTTGCGCAGATTTTTGCGTTGTTTAAAACCTGCGCAGAAGTCATAAAGCTAATATTTATTTTGTCATGACAGTATGTCGATTTAAAAATTCTTAAATTGTTTAGTTTTCTAAATGGAAATAAAGGCAATGTTTTTATTTAAGCGAAAAAAAAGACTGCTCACAATGGCGCATCCAGTAAAAAAACGATCTTTTCAACAACAAATTACAATAAATAAATTTCATCTACTCTACTTTTCCCTAATGTTGCCAATATGCATGCCGCATTGCCTCTTTGAATTGCAACTGAAATCTTCTGTAATAGGAAATCTTTCGAGCGTGATTCCCCAGAAGCTGTCCTTATCAATGACCCTAATTTGCCTATAAATTTCTTCGTTTCTGGGCCCATACAACCTAGAGTTTCGAAAGCAACAGGAGTTTATAAATAATTCTCTTTTAAACGAATATAATGATTATGCTAAAATCTTTCCGCTTTATCGGCTATTGAACGCGCTTTCTTGGAAGATTCATTGACATAAGAAGGAGCTAACGTGTCTCGAACAGTCACAGTTTCCTAAATTGTATCGATAATTCATTAGCAAAATCTCAAGCAAGACAGCGAGGTTTGCGACTTACGTTTCGTCTCAGATAAGGTTAACTAAGGCATTCTTACATCCATTTTATATGGATCGCCACCACCTAAAATTATTATCAGGTGAATGTCAACTCAACTAAAGAGCACTGTATGCAACCAAAAAATAATTGTGACTTCTGTCCAATTCAAATTCAAACTATTCAACTTCTGAAAAATGAACCATTGAAACTTGTATTAGATGTGTGTTGAGAAAAGGGATAAGTAAAATTAGAAGCAAATGACTTACAGAAGGGGAGGGGGCATTTTGAAAGCATTTCTATTTAATTTTATTTGTTTTAAAGTCCAATTAACGGCCGTATCCCAATAAAAACAATTTTAACATTAAATCTGCTTAATTTAAAAACATTCTTAAACAAATTTTATTGTTCAGGTCAAAAGTTTTTCAGTAGCAGTAGAGAGGTGTCATTATGTTTCGTTGTCATTATGTCAAAACTTAAACTAACAGAATTTTAAAAAATGGTTGGAAACGCTACAAACTTCAAAATAAAGCGTCGTATTGCCTTGTCTTCTTGTGTATTTTTGTTTTTGTGACTGCTTTCCTTTAATAATATAACGTGCCAAAATTTGAAGCTCACAGTGTCGGACAAGGTTGTAATGATTTGGGTATCGACGAATAAGTTGGTCGCACCTTACATATTCGTGCCAAGAGACGACGAATAAAATAGTCAACATCGCGAAAACAAGATAATATCCGTAGAAATTGCTATCGATCTATAAGAGGGTATGATGTAATTTATTTGTTTGAAAACATAAACCCTGGTCAAGTAAATAGTTTCCTTCGTATAAATTTACACCGATTGATAATACATAAAACACAATAGTTAACGTGTTCCGCAACTTCCTGGTCAATGGTAGTAGGATGTAGGGGTAGGCCGTCTGCCATCAATGATTGGGAAGACACAGAAAATAAGTTGTTAATTTTACCAAGCGGCGATATAGTGCTATCTCAGTTGTGTGTTTCTTAATTTTCAACGTATTTTAATGGTAAAACGTCAATTTG
This sequence comes from Pseudolycoriella hygida, assembly GCA_029228625.1. NCBI lineage: Eukaryota > Metazoa > Arthropoda > Insecta > Diptera > Sciaridae > Pseudolycoriella > Pseudolycoriella hygida. Next base: position 130,605,982 of record CM055406.1, read on the forward strand.
TTTAACTTTTTCTCAAATAAGGTTCGGAACAGGTCGACCTGATAAATTGACCAGGTTGACCTGATCAGGTTGTATGAAAGAGGTCGACCTGCTCCGAACCTTGTTCTCAAATGTTGGGTTTTGATTTTGACTGTACGAATTTGACCGTATGCTCACAATGAGCCGTTATTAGTAGTGAGCTGCCGAACTTTATCTTGATCTTATCCTTAACAACTTTTACTGGAACCACTTGATGTTTCCTTATACGAAGAGATTTAACGAGACAATTTTTCAGAAAAATCAGTATTTTCTGATGTTGACGCCCAAAAAACTAACACTCAGCAAGTACAATTACTCACAAACGTCGCTACTGTAAATATCACACATCCATCTATGACTATGGTAGAACATTTATTTTATTTTATTTTATTTTACTTTTAAAGCAGGCCTCAGCCCATTGCTTTTGAAAATCTAACTGTTCGTGTATAGTCTACAGCGACTATTAACTTCGCGCGCTAATGTTCACGTTCATGTTTTTCCGCCATTTTGTTATGCAAAAAAAAATTTTCTTTTTTTACAATTTTCACAAGTAAATGTTAATTTTCCGGAGGCGTCATCGCCTTTTTTCCACTTTAACCAGCCTTTGACTTGTTATAACTTATAAACTGAAGGTGTTCCCGCCTATTATACGAACACTTTACACTAATTCAACAGGTTTTAAAAACCAATTTAATGCAAATACACGTACCGTTGCACAGTCAAACTGCTTTGCATAAATACTAATCAAACCCCACCTGGAGAACCACAACAGAAACCGAATTTAAAGCCCGACACCCCCAAGAACCTCCGTGAAAGCGAACGTTACGACGCGGTGCTAAACTATATTAGCCCGGTAATCCCTAGACGTGTGCGCCGGTCTTTTGTCGGCGTAGTATTCAAGGTTATCTATAGCCTTTGGGCTACACTCTAGAGGGTTACAATGTTATACAAAAATGTGCAAGATACATGTATCTAGTCGGCGTGCTAAGACCATTTTATTCCAAAATGTCACTGTCAATAGATATTCAAGGTACGCCGACATTTCAGCTCATTTTCCGCCGAATACCAAAAGAACATCGGCGTACCTCGAATATCTATTGACAGTGAAATTTTGGAATAAAATGGTCTTAGCACGCCGACTAGATACACGGATCCTGCACATTTTTGTAGAACATTGTAACCCTCTAGAGTGTAGCGCAAAGGCTATACATAATTTTGAATACTACGCCGACAAAAAACCGGCGCACACGTCTAGTAATCCCAAGAGCAAACGATGCTCATCCCTCGGCTGCTGAAATGGAGCTCCTATGGCAGAGCATATGTGTATGTGACTGACATCTTAAGTTAAAACTCATCAACTAAATTTTTCATTAGCTTTGTCATCGTCAACATCTATCCATAGACAGGATCCATTGCGACGATGGCTATGTAAGTGAAATTAATAATTTATGTTCTCCCTTCCCTATTCTCCTGACCACTCTGCATGATAGACTGCTGATAAAAGACTCAGAGTAACTAGTCGTTCATATTGAAAGTTAGACACACTACGCAGCCAATCATAGAAATTACTCTTTTTCGCCACGTAGCCCGAGTAAAATGTTGTGCGTTATGCCGTTAGCTCTTTTTTTTGTATGTATAATTCAAGCGACATGTCAATCAAAGAAGTGCTTTCTTACAATGTATTCCGATTCGCAGGGTGATATAAAATGGAAACCGCTTACCACTGAAGGAAAATCGAAGAAGATCTCATAAAAAGGTTAACGTAATGGATGGTTTACCCCTCTTACAGAATGAGTAGGTGCGTGAGTCTTTTAAACATTTGCAGCGAAACATTGATAATGAAAAACTTATAAAATTATACATAAAAGCAACTGACTGAATGACGATCAGTGATGGTCACATTTGTGTGTTCTTCATTTTCATAACATTTGCCTGTATGATGGAGAGTATTTACCTCTATATACCATGGTATAGCAAAATTGTATTTTTCTTTCAAATCAGTTGAATGGCATAAGTTGGTTGGAACGGACGCAATTTCTATCACTCGTTCTATTGATGCTAAGAACGACACTGTATCTCATACTGAAATATAACACAAAAATTTATTTCATATTCGGATTAACAATAACGGGTTAATGTTGATTGTAGCATTTCTTATGAGTTAAAAAATAAGAATAGCAAAGAAAGAAAGAAAGATTTTATTTTATCTTTGGTGTTTTTTGAGTTAAATAAATCAGTTTTCCGAATTCCTAAAAATAAATCAATTTAAAACAAGTTTAATTGAAATGTTAGTGTTGTGATATTGTGATTGATTCATTGTTTAAACGTTAAAATAAATTAGAGTTGGTAAACTTTCGTGACACATTAAGCACAACATCATACGGATTGGTAAGAAAAGAAAAACTTCGAAACTCCTACACTTTATACTCTCTACTTGCTCGTCTCCGTAACATAGTATAGTATAATGTCAGGGTCAAGGTTATCGCTATATTTGTGCTTGTTTATGTGTCTCTTGGTCATTCCTCAGTGCTTTATTAAGGTTATTTAGTTTATATATAAATTCGTTCCGTCGCGGAATTAGGGCACTGGGTTATGTTGAATTTAGGTTATTATCATCACGTTTACGTAGAGTGTGTGATTGATCAGTGGAAATTTGAATCCATTAAGAGCGAATCTTTAACTTAGTTCCAATTGGGATTTATTTCCATTAAACGATACAATGTTTTACTTGTTGTACTCCTTTCTAAGGCGAAAGTTGTTTGTATGTTACATTTTACCCACTTTAGTTTAATTGCAAATTAAAAGAGTTGCAGTCCAACATAACGAGTCATTGAGACACAAAAAAATCATTAATTTTTAATGAAAGATGATTCGAAAGGTGGATAGAGTCAGTTTCCAGTTTTCATTGGAACCACACTGATTGTAATTCTTATTCCGAATGGTTGTTTGTATTGGACATTGCGGTCTAGACGTTGCGTATAATGGAATTATAATTGGACTCAAATTAATCTGAGTGTTCGTTAGCTCATGGATCATAACGAATAAACAAATTAAACAATTTATTTATTCATATTTAATTGACAGTTACTTTATGAATTCATTATCATACTTAATAAACCCTACAGTAGCTCTGGTGCAAAGAGTCTCTATTATTGTCCATTCATACTTATCCACTAAAATCGATAATCGAAATTTCTATAATTATCACTGGAAATTTATGTAGATAATCGGTAAATAATTGTTGATATTTTGCAACTATCAAGATATCAATATTGCAATAATTGTTAATGATGTGTTTAATTCAAATGTTCAAATATATTCAAATTATCGAAAATTATTTTAATTATAAATTATCAACGACTTCTTCTGATATATAATATCGATATTTTCCGAAATCCATCTAAGAATAAAATACTTTCGGATCGTGGAAACTCTATTATAGAAGCTATGTAAACGCCTTTATTCTTATAAGCAACATGTCCAAAATTACATTGTCCTTATAAGTCTTACACAGGTGTTTCTTCATCCCTCGCTTCACATTAGTGACGTCTGCCATTTATCTACTAATCTCCTAAATACGATTCCGATCCATACTGACCATCTGCTTGAACAATTCTCCCTCCAGGGTATCAGACATTCTATAACTCATTCAATAAGCTAGACTCCGTCTTATGGTAGTAGCCATCTGAGCGGTGAGAATACTTGAGAATTCTTTTTCCGTACATAATAGCTTTTACTGAATAATCTGGATTCATTATATTGGACACGGGTCCAACATCAGATCTACTCAAATCTCGCACCTTCTTCGTACAAACAGATCGCGGAATAAGTAATTAACTCGTTACATTTATGAACCGATGGAGAGGTATGAATGAGGTGGAAGTCCATCCCCAATCGTAAATAAACGACAAATAGTCGGTCGTCTCGTTTTATCCGCAACATACACAACTTACGTTGGTTCTTTTTTCAGAAGAAAATTAAATAAAAAACATTGAACTCGATAAATATTAATTTTGTTCGAGACAAGTCTATTTGCCTTCTTATAATAATGTTTGTATGTTAAATAAGGCAAATCTTTGTGGTGGTGGTGTTAATTTTAAGGAGAAGAAATCTTGAACAAAGAAATTCGCTGTTGGTTAATATAATACCTTCTACCAAAATTCTACATAACTTCTAACAAAACCAAAATTGGTTGTATACTTTGAGAAACCTTGACACATCGTCTATTGTGGTAAATTTGAATTCTCGAAGCTCCTCAAAAATTCCCATTATTTTTGTGAATTTTCTAATAATTCATAGAAATTTTACGATTCTTTATAATAAAATTGAAGTCGAAATAATTTTGTAAGAATTTTTTTAAGATTAATTTAAAGTTAAAATCATTGTTTATTTTTTAAGAATTTCTGAAAAATAAACTTCCTCAAAATAATCGACGTTCTGAACAAACGAAATTTGAACAAATCTATAATTCGAAGCTGCCAATGAGGAAGAACGGCTTTAGAAAGGACCGACATAGATTCTTATCGCACTGGCACTTAGTGCAATCAACTCACCAATGAGATTTTTTGCATAAAAAAATGAAGATTGTCAGATCGAGTCATGCGAGTTCGAAAAATCGAAAACACCAAATAAACAACACTTTTTGATCGTAATCTTGCTGACAAATAAATACTATAAAATTTTATATCATTTGCGATCCGGTTCGGGTCGGTTTAGGCTTTCATAAAACAACAAATTGGGTTTCGAGTTTGACCCGAAACTTAGGATTGGGATCGGGTCGGGTTTCCGTTATACATTTTTTCGGGCTGCTTATCCCGACCCGATGTTTACTTAATAATAATGACAGTATTTGAACCCTATTCGGATGCAAATAGCATTTAACATAAAAAAATACAGACCTTGTCGCTGAAACATAACCAAAGACCCGTAGGTATTAGAATAGATGTGACAAACAGAATGGATGTGGCAAAGTGACTCGAACGTACCTAAATATACAAATAAGCAAACAATCCAACGTTTTCTGTTCTTTTATAACTGTAAGAATTTCAAAGATCCATAGAAATTACCCAAGTTAATGTCGAAGGCCCTACCGAAGTACGTCTCAGACCATTCAAATCTAGAAAAGCTTATACCTAGGGACTAAGTCTTTTTCCCCTCAAACCCTGAAACACGTGTTATCTAAAATTTTATTCTCTATAACTTTGCCTTTGGAAGCAACTTTCTACCTCTCATAGTTCTTGAGATTCGGGTCATTCTGCCCAATTATGGAAGTGGCCATATACGAGGATAGGGCGATATTTCCCCAAAACCCTGAAACACGTGTGAGCTTATATTTAATTCTCTACAACTTTGCCTTTGACAGTCAATCTACATATTGCATAGCTAAGGAAATAAACACGAAAAACTGTTTTCGTGTATGGCCAAGAATCTAAATTTCGTCCATTCCATTGGTCCCAGTGCCCAGACCCGTGTACCGATTCCCACAAAATTTTTTTCCCAGTTTTTTGACATCAAATGCTTTCATTTGACGCCAAAATGAGGAATTTCCGTGCTATACTTACTGAGATATTTGCGAAAGAGCTTCACCGACTCTCGAAAAACCATGTTTTTGGTCGCTTCCTCGACCATATCTTCGGAACCACTTGATCGATTTTGCTCATTTTCGAACTTGAATTATGGGAGGCGTGTACCTTTCAGGGAAAAAAAGTTTAGGCTGATCGGTTGAGCCGTTTGGAAAAAAAGTGGAGACGGACTGATTGGGTGATTAGCAGATAAATGGAAAATTGGCTTCGCTACTGCTGATTTTGCTGTAAGGATTTTCAGTGTCGATAGATAGCATTTCTAACATTTTAAGAACTTCATTTTCAATTATTTTTTTTCATTGCTTACTTAACAGCTCAGTATACCGTTATTAATGAATGATTTAAATTAAGTAAGTCAGTCAGTCGAAAATACAATTTACAAAAAAAACTGATTTTTACATATTTTAGAATCAAAGTGAAACGTGAATCATTGTTTACATGAATTATGGCTGCCAACGTATAAATTGAAATAATTGAAAGATAAAAACTAAAACATCGAAAGTGAAAACTAAAATTATAAAACGATTTTATTGTTTGCAATGTGATGATGTGATGGAAATGTGAGAAAAATTTCACGTACAAAATCGTTAGACCTTAACGGCGCACTTTTTTGGATCTGTGATAAAAAGAGTATCTATCGTGTGTTTGTATGCAAAAAAATTGATGATCTGAAGGATAGATTTTAGACACGTAGCTTATTTCACCATTTTTGTATTCATTCTAAGTTTTATTTAAAACATATTTTCTTTCATACAGTCAATGAGCTGACACAGTTTCATTCGAATTATCAGTTTTTTAAAGTTCATCACGAAAACAGGCCGTTCATAAACAACAAGGCAACTAGCCACCCCCACCATCGTAATAAGAAACCGGTGCAACTCAAGACTCTGTAACGTATAATTTTGCTTACCAGTTTTCCGATAACACGTAATAACCAAAATTTTCAAATGGACTGGCTGTGTAACGTGCGATGAATGGATGAATAATTGTCAAATGTATTGTTTTAATTCGCTTTTCTCGTCATCAAAGTTTGCAAAATTGTACGAAAATTGAATCATTGATCGTCACTGATGACTGAAATTACGCGTGAAATGTAGAAACAAGTTATCGGTTTTTACCCGTATTATTTTTCCAAATAGTTAACTTTTTCAAAACAAATTCATTCTCAGAAGCTGTCAAAACTACAAACCTTTCACCGCTTTATGAATTCCTCTGTTAGAAATATAAATTCGTTTCGACCGGTATGCATCCGGTAGTGAAACGATTCTTGGTATTTCGGATAATACTCAAACTCGTAAACAGTCAGTGGACAATTCACAAAAGTCATTCGAAGCTTAAGTAAATTTTAGCATTAGGCTAAGAAAGCATTGTTCATTGTCCGACTTACTTCATAAGTACAAACGAAATGAAAAAAGAGCCTATGTTTCAAAGAAATCTTTTCTCAAACAAAAACGAATATTTCATTTTGAGACAGAAGGACGTTTAAACCTCGATCACGTCTTCGTTTTCACTAATATTCACAATAGTATATTATATCACTTGGACCAAAAAGATATAATTTTGACCCAGGTGTTGAAAACGTCCAAGGATGGAGCGGAGCGAAGCGAAGTGAAGTCCGAGGAAGTTTTCAACACCGTGGTCAAAATCATATCTTTTTGGTTAGAGTAATGTATATGTTTTTATGTTCAAGCGGAGCAAAAAGTCACATTCCGAACAAACCACAACATCAAACTTGAATTTAGAATTTGTGTGTTGATCATAGTGTACTGCTCACATTTTTATTTTTCTATCAGTTGCAAATTGTGGTTGTTTACAACAAATTAATCGGTCAAAAACATACATTTACTATACGCAACAAGAAAAAAATCAAATGGATCTACGCTTCAAAATTCGATGCAGATCATTGTATGAATAAACAGACGAATTGTTAAAGCACTGGACTAATATGTGGCAGGTCGGTGTAGTATTTAAAATCTTGGTCGGCACAATTTAATTTTTATTTCAAAATAATAATAAAAAAGAAGGCACAATAAGCAAAAATAATATTTCAAATAATTTAAGTTGAGGGTCAAAATGATGATGTTAACATTGTATCGCATTCAAATTCACACAATAAATGACAGTGTAGGGACAAAAAAAGTGGGAAGAAAAAAGTGAGACAAAATAAGTGGGCAAAAGAAAGTAGGCAAAAATATTGACGTTTCGGTTCTCCATCTTGTGAGGAAATGTGACATTTTTGGTCCGCTTGAACATAAAGTAAATATCAGTGGCGCCGACTTCACCTGGAAAAAATCTTCCATTGTATCATCCCATGGACAATAACATATCATACCCAGAGACCTGACATGGCGGCTATAGACTAAAAACGTGAGCAGATGTCATCATCATTTGACATTTGACAAAGAAAAAGTTCTTTAAATGACTGTTTCATCAGATTTATAGTCTATGTGGGGAACCCAGCCGCTAGATCATTCTCTGATCAACATATGGAAGATCATATCGTCCATGGATAATATCATATACGGGATGATTATATCTCACACTGGAGGATATTTGCCTACCGATGTATCATTCTATCGTACTAGAGCTCGGACTGTTCCAGATTTCGTGTCAAAAATCGTTTTCACCACACACACACTTGTTGCTTCCGTTCCAAAAATCGTTTTCACCTCGCTTTCACCACTGCTATGTATACGTGGTGAAAACGATTTTTGAAACGAAAGCAACAAGTGTGTGTGGTGAAAACGATTTTTGACACGAAATCTGGAACAGTTTGAGCTCTATATCGTACCGAATAAATTACCTACGAGAAGATTTCTTCCCACCAATTTTTGAATTGATACAACAAATTTTTCAGAAAACAATAGGATTTGAAGATTGGAACAGTTCACCTGAGACCTGACCTGTAAATGACACGACCGAAAAAACACCTGAAAAATGATTTGATAAAATGGCCTGACCTGTAACTTGAAAATTGAACTGGCTCTAAAAATACAAAACCAGGAGAGTCGGTATTCACATCGCGTCAGGATGAGTCAGATCAAGAATTTTTGAATGATCTCACATGACCGAAAAACTCAGATCAAGACTTTTTTGACCGCGGTCGACCTGTTTTGAGATTTAATATTGTTAGTTACCTGAAGCGCGGGAGCAGATAGATTTTTGTTTTAATCGAGGATAGCAGCGTTTCGTTGTAGCCATTGTCTAACAAACTTATCAACTTTTGACACACGACACTAAAATGTCGAGTTATAATATTTATGAACATTGCCACACACGCCATATGAAAGTCGTGTGGATATTGTAACTAGGTGCTACATACGGGTATCTCATATGAAAGTGTTACACTAGTAGAATGTTAGTTGATGGTATTTCTAAGCTACATTCTCACTACAGAAGCTCTCAATTCGCTGAGATCAGTTTCAGCAGTGATCTCAGAATCATTTTCGACACCTGTTACTTCCGAGACGTACATCACACTTTAGTCGCCACATTATTTGTTGACTCTCTTGTGTTGCGCCGGCATTCGGATTATCTGTAATCGTGAAAGTGAGATGATTTTTCCAAGTTAACGCAGAGTGCCTACTCGCGAAAAGTGCATGTATTATGATGTTATTCAATATTGTGTTCAATGTAGCGTGACTTTTATTTGAGTTTGTATTAACGTCTGCGTACCGGTCACCGACAGCGCTCCTAAGTCCAACAGTACCACAGTCGTACGGAAAGCTACCACTATGAAAATATTTCTTGTACTGAAGTTTTGCTGTCGAATATTGTAATACTTTAATTAAATTAACAACTAATTACTTAATTAAAATACAAGCAAAATTATTTCTAAAAAAAATATTTCCTATCAGTAGGATATGCATTCCATTCGCTTTTAAATTCATCAAAGTTGAGAAATCTCTTAACCTTAACGGTACGCAGACGTAATTTGACGAGAATTTTGATACGACAGATTATTAATGTAAACGTCGAAAAATCTACTTTCGCATCTTCTAACGAAAATATCCTGTGAGATAAGTTTTTGAAGATACTTCAACGTTTCCTTAGACTTTCCTGCAAGGTATATCAATCTGACAATTTTGAGTATAAAGTTGATAGATATACATACAATTGTATGCGTCCAATCGAGTTTCGTTATCGTCTTCAAAAATTTTTTTATAACTAAAAATACCAAAAATATACCAACTAATAAATTTATATAAAAAAATAATAGTATTTTATACTACAAGAACTGTAAGAGTATTTTATGTTTGAAAAATGGTAAATAGTTCGAGACAAAGTCGAGTATTTCCCAAACATAAAATACCCTTTGTAGGTCTTGCAGTGTAAACGCTTTATTGTCTATTATGTCAAAGTTTGTCTGCTATGAATTCATTCATAGATCGCAACCGCTCTTCACTATTGTTGACTGTTGTTTCTCCACTTCGTAATGTTGTCATGATTTCCGGTTAACATTTTGTAGGTTTTCTCATGCTTCATAGATAATGACAAATTGACAGAGAAAAGATTCGTCATCAGTTGTACTCGTGACGCAGTTTCTCTCTCTTCTTGTTAAGTAAATTTAAGTTATGTTTTTTCATCAAATATTTGTTATACCATTTTCAAAACTGATTCGAAATCCTAGTGTACATCAAATTTCTCTTATTCTCAGCAAAGGACAATGGCTTATCATCATTGGGCTATTGGATTGTTCCTGCTACACATTTTTTACAACAACTTATGTAACTGCCAGTCTGAAAATTACTTCGACGATTCAGCGCCTTCTCCTCGATCATACACACCCGATGTAGGTCTTTTAGATTTTGTATACCACAACCACGATGACATGACCAGATTTTTAAGGTTCAATGCTTCCGAAAAAAATGGATTCGCTCTCTAACATTTATTTACTTAATTCGTTTAATAGGACAACTAGCGCTAGATATCCAAATTTGACAGCACTTTATTCCATTGGCAAATCGATTCAAGGTCGAGACCTGTGGGTAATTGTTGTTTCTTCCTCACCATATGAGCATATGATCGGAAAGCCAGATGTTAAATACATTGCAAACATTCACGGCAACGAAGCTGTGGGTAAAGAGTTAATGTTGCATTTAGTTCAATACTTCGTCACTAGCTATAACACCGATCCATACATCAAATGGTTACTCGACAACACCAGAATTCACATTTTGCCTTCACTGAATCCCGATGGATATGCGGTTTCCAAGGAAGGAACATGTGACGGTGGTCAAGGAAGGTATACACAAAAGTTGATAGATTCGTGTGAAAGAAACTGAAAATTAGTTTTTATCCGTAAAGATATAATGCACGAGGTTTCGATTTGAACCGAAACTTTCCTGACTATTTTAAGCAAAATACGAAACGCGAGCAACCTGAAACCGATGCCGTTAAAGAGTGGATATCAAAAATTCAATTTGTTTTAAGTGGTTCTTTACATGGTGGAGCCCTTGTAGCGAGTTACCCATACGACAATACGCCCAACTCCAGTAAGTATCAATTTTGCTAAGACGTTTTGCCATATAGGATTCAAATTTCAATGTACTCTAAATCCCACTTCATTACCCACTAAATGAGCGTTATTTATAATTTTTGGGTCATTTATTTTCTTTATAACATTTTATTTTTGTTCGTAAAACTGGTTTACTTTTCATGCATTTCTCAAAGGAATTTGTAGATCATCTGCTCTTTGCAAAAGTAAGTAAGTTCACATGAACGATGGAGTATACAATTTTAGATCCAAGTCAACAACTTTTGCTCAATAAATAAATCATTATAATTGATATTTCATGTTTCGTGTGAAGTAAAGAATTCTGTAAGCGGCTGTACACAAATTACATGCACAATTTTTCGACATTTTTGTCCTTCTTCGTATATAATCGTAGAGAATAACGTAAGAATATTTCGGAAATAGATCATTTTACCAAGGAAATGGACAATCAAAAACCATCTTAAATAATCTTGTATTTGATTTATTGAACTATTTTTTACACTTTAAGAGTGAATGGAACGTTTGCATTTTCGAAAGTTATTTTTAAACGATGCAAAAATGCAATTAAACCAAAAAATTGTTCTACGACATGCATCGAAAATTCTTTGATGATTTTATATTTTAGTTTCAAAAGTGCGTTTTCAGTACACTTTCCAATTTTGGATTTTTTATTAAGCAGCACTTGACAAGCAAAAATAGTCTTTTTCGTGAGAGAATCCCTAAAAATTACATGCGAAGAAAAGAGAGAAATATAGTCGAGTATAGTCATTTTCGTGTGTGACAAATCTTTGCAATCAGAAAATAATTAAAAATGCAAAACGTCATAATTTTACCATAGCGTGGAACAATTTTTTGCTCAGAATAATATTTCCTACAAAAAATGTTTTTATGCAAACGTTCCATTTGCCAATGCTTCGACCAAGTTGTATGGAGGTCAAATACATCACATTTCCGATCCCCCCCATATTGGGTCCGTCGATTCCTTGGACTCTCCTGAGAAAATCGTAGAACAAAATTTTTTTTTATAAAGAAACGTTTTGGGCTGTAGAGATCTGAGAAAATATCTCTGCACCAAAGTCGCCGAAAACGTTTTTCTGCAATATCCCATCAACAAATTATCGGCTAAAAGTGAAATTGGTCTCATTTGTTTAAATTTTGAAGACAATTTTTTTAAAATTCCAAACGCGCTGAAAAACCACCTATTGTGGCTACTAGAGCCATTTAAAGTTGAAAAAAGGCACATTTTCAAAGTGGTCTGGAGATCAGAAACAGCGGGAATCCAAAAAACCAAATGTAGGGGAAGTTCCATTTAAGCAGTAACTTCTTTTGGACCCGTTCTGTTTTTGGTTTTGATAGTAATTTCTGTGAAAGACGTGAAATTCGGGAACATTTCTCTAAGTCTAACTCTCACGTAACCACCTAGATTTTTCTAAAATTATTTTTTTCAAAAAGCCACTCAAAATACCTTTCCAACGGTGCCATACTCGAAAAAATTGGTTTAAAATTTTTGGCGACCATTTGAATAAGAGGAATTACAGTAGCTCAGCCGCTCAGAGTGACCAAAATTACATTAAAACTCAAAATGGACCCAAAAATCCAATTTTTAACCAATTTTTTCGACCAAGATACCGTTGGAAAGGTATTTTAAGTGGCTTTTCAGAAAAAATATTTTTTAGGATGTTTAGGTCAGGCGTGTGAAAATAAAAATAAAAACGCCAAAATCTGGTTAAAAATTTGTATTTTCGAACCGAGTCACATCCAAATCGTTTTGGAAAATTTTCACACGCGTGAACACAACAT
>CM055406.1:130619378-130632389 GCA_029228625.1 Pseudolycoriella hygida
TATACCGACCCAGAACTCTATGAAGAGGCATCCGCTCAAATTTCTTCACAAAAAATAGTCCATGGATACAAATAACGGACGGAATCATCCTCAGAGAAAACATCGAGGATAATAACGTCCGCTCGCACGGGCGTTATTATCGTCCGCGTTTTTACGGATGATAATAACGCCCGCGCAAATTACGGAGGATAATATCGTCCGCGTCCACCGACGTTATTATCGTCCGCATTTTCACGGAGGATAATAACGTCCGTGTACGCGGACGATATTATCCTCCGTAATTTGTGCGGAGGATAATAACGTCCGTTTAAACTACGGAGGTTAATATCGTCCGTGAACGCGGACGATATTATTGTCCGTAAAAACGCGGACGATAATAACGTCCGTGGGCGCGGACGAAATTATCCTCCGCGAAAACGCGGACAATAATAACGTCCGTGGACGCGGACGTTATTATCCTCCGTGAAAACACGGACGATAATAACGTCCGTGGGCGCGGACGAAATTATCCTCCGCGAAAACGCGGACAATAATAACGTCCGTGGACGCGGACGTTATTATCCTCCGTGAAAACACGGACGATAATAACGTCCGTGGACGCGGACGATATTATCCTCCGTAAAAACGCGGAGAATAATAATGTCCGTGGACGCGGACGATATTATCCTCCGCGTTTAATATTGTCCGTGAAATAACGTCCCGGACGATATTCAACTGGGCGATTTTTCCCCTCGCCCCTTCGTCATTAACTTTGCAGAGGTAGAAAATAGGAAGACGTCGCAGAAGGTGAGTAAAAATTCAAGTCAAACAAAAAAGGGAAGAGATTGCCAAATTGAATAAAGCTTTTAGTACTCGTACTTTGAAAATTTTGAATCACGACTTAACTGAATCTAATCTCTTGGCTCCGACCTATCTTGGCGATAGACGTGTGTACAAACGATTCCCTAATATTTATGCATGTAATCGTTAAAGAAAATCTAACTCGTTTTTTCCACCAACATATTCTCTATTGGGATCAGTGTTCCAGAGTTATTCTTCACAGCCGTCGCTAACTCCCGATGACGATGTCTTCAAACATTTATCGTTAACTTATGCAAATAACCATGCGAAAATGTCACGAGGTAAATAAACTTTGTTACATAAATTAACCAATGTGATAATCTTCTAAACCCTTTCAAAGGAGTTGCCTGCAAATCAGCGACACCATCTTTCGAAAATGGAATTACAAACGGAGCGGCCTGGTACCCACTCACGGGAGGCATGCAGGTAAATGAGTAAATTCTACTACTTCAACTATTCTGAGGTCAACTAATTTCAAATGACAACAGGATTACAATTATGTTTGGTACGGCTGTATGGAAGTAACTTTAGAGGTTTCTTGCTGTAAATTCCCTCCTGCGCACGAACTTCGAAAATATTGGGAAGACAATCAACTTTCGTTGGTGAAATTTTTAGCTGAGGCACATCGAGGTGTGCAGGGATTCGTTATGGATACGAATGGTGCTCCTATCGAACGAGCGTCGTTAAAAATCAAGGGACGCGATGTTGGTTTCCAATCAACGAAATATGGTGAATTCTGGAGAATCTTACTGCCTGGAATTTACAAACTGGAAGTCTTCGCTGACGGATACGCACCGAGAGAAATTGACTTTATGGTCATTGAACAGCATCCAACCTTACTAAATGTTACATTACAAGCATCTAAGGTTCGTTCCCTAATTGACCTTTCGGTATTTGTTGCTGTACATAATTTAAAGATAGTTTTTGGCACCATTGGTGACGGAGTAGTCAAATGAATTTAATTTCAGCACTACGTGAAGCCTAAACCTCACAGAATGCCCCAAGTGGTGGTTCGACGGGACGATGAAGGCTTTGTTTTCCCATCCAATTAACCGTTAAAGTTTGTAACAATTGTAAAGTCAACATAATGTACATAAAATTAAAATTTATTCTATCATACAAACTACAGCTGTGAGTATCACGATTGAAATTGTAAATCTTAACTGGAATGGACATATTTTAAATTTCTTTCGGTGCGCTTTGATAGTAGCTGGACGTTATGAGCTTCATTGACAACATAAAAGTAAATCACTGCCATAACAGAATACAACTGCAGTGCTAAGTAAAAAGAATAGATTGGAAATGAATTCTCAGCGAAAGGCTATAAATAGAATACTCACAGACTAGACGCCTGCCATTCGTTGTCAGTTACTTTTCATTTTCAGTCATTCAGTTCGCCGCGCCGCTCGTCTTTGCATTTGCTTTCAACATAGATCGAAAAAAATTCTGCGCTTGAAAGTTTGTTAGCAGAAAACCTATTGGGCGTGGTTCAGCACTTAGCCTAGATTCTCAGACATGGGAAAGTGTTATCATGTTTCAGAGTGCACTCTTTACGCAAAAATAAATGGGAGAAAGCTTTTCTAAACTCAAAAGTAAACGGAAAAGTACAAGTTGCACTATCTCTAAAATTCGTTTAACTTTGGAGAAAGAAAAGCTTGTTTTCATTGCTACTGTACAGTGATATGAGTGATGTGAGTTGGTGTTAAATTTCATAACGGAAGGTTTTTGCACCACATGTCAAAGTATGAGCCGTATCTTCGTCTTGTTCTGCTCGCAACCCTTAAATAACTGTTGAACGGAATCATTGTCAAAGGGCACCTAATGAAATCAACAATGACTCATAGAATTGCAAACTTCGGAAACGTTAGTCGGCATTGTTTTACGATATCTCAACATCTCAATATGGAATAATATAATTGCCAAATCTATAATTTACTTATAGTTATGTTTCAGCTGGTTTGGCCAGCTGGCGTGCTTATGCACAGAAACATAGCAAAATTGTAATTGTATGTCAACAAATTTGGCAACAGAGAAAACACACACAAAGTATAGTAGTGCGCATATGCAATGCAAAAGCTAGTGCAGAATTGAACGGGTAATTTTCAAATTTTATAATTGTTGCACTGCTGTCCGGTCCGGGTTTCCTTGGCAAGAAATCCCGATAAATCAGTAAAACACTTTCAGCTATTGAAAGTTCAGTTCTAAGGTATAAGTAATCTCCCTAACGTTGCCCTGAACTGTTTGGTGATGTTTTTCCAAAAACACTGTAACATGTATTCGCTGAAATTTAATTTTCCAAAACTTTTTCTTAGGATGTTACTTTCTGACTGCAATAGTTAATGTTGGCTCATTTCTCAGAATTTCATTGATTGAAGCGATAAATTTCTGGGAAATGCAAAATGAGAACCTAGAACTGTTGTGAAACATTCTTTGTTTTATATATTTTTCTGAAATGACGCCATCTATTAACAACTATGCGAATGGGCTATACAGTAAAATCATGAGTGGAAATATAATGCCCTTCCGCTCGATTTCTACCTACAAGTCACGCTTTTAGCACGGTTTATGTCAAAGTACACAAAATTTCATTTCATTCACATTTGTTAACTTATGTTCATTATCATGAAACCCCAAGAGGGAAACGACTCGGGTAAATGTTGTCACAAGATCGGGTAAATGCCTAGGAAATTCTCATACAAAATAAGTATAAGTAAACTTCGGGTAAATGCGAAGGAATTTCGGAGGAAATGGGTGAATGCTGTCAAACGATTTTGCCTTGACATTAACGCCTCGTGAAACTCGTTTTGACACATGGAGTTGCGTCACAGTTACAATTTGGTACAAAAAAATCGAGTCGGTGGTGGTGGCAATATTTTTTCACATTTTTTTTTGGCATCAATACCTCATTCCTTAATTAAATTTGTCTATTCAACACTTGCTTTCAAACCTTAACACAATTTTTGTTTCCAACTATTGGAAGGGTATGAAGTAATATAACACAGCTTTCGGTAACTGTATGTCATAACTCCACTAAAACATTATTAATGGTAAATCATTTTTTTAGAGGAACGATGGCCCTTACAATAACTATCGGCCCGTGTCAGCAGCTCAACAACATTACAGACCTCAACCGGAACGAGAGCAAGGATTCCTTTCATCCATTAGTAGCGGATTCAACAGCCTTGTCAGTAATATATTCGGATAGATTTTAATTTTGCAATATAAAAAAGTGTTCTTTAAGTTTTCCTTTAATTTATATTAGAAATTTAAAACAAAATCTTAGAGTAAACGTTCTCGTTATAGTTAAAATTTGAATATTTAAATAGTATTTCATAACACAAGGGCTATAAAGGAGAGTTGATAGTCAGAGTAAGTTGAAATATTAAGTGGCTTAGCGACTTTAACTTTCCTTTACTACGGACATATGACGCCGTACTTTATCACTTTTTAGACAGTAAACTGTCGTTTCGTTGCCACAAAAGTCTGTCTTTGCATATCACAATTACTGTCGCTTTATAGTCGGCTCATCCATCAACTTATGTTCGTTACAGTTTGTTGTGTAATAAACGAAAGTTTCTACTCTGACATTTGATAAAAAAAGTGTTATGCGTAATGTGTTGGTTGTTCATAGTTAATTATTTAATAACAGTAAGAACTTCATATTTCGTTCACTAAGTTTAAATCATTTAGTTTTCATAAAAATTTATTTATTTATTATTTTACGAAGAATTCCATCAGACTGATTGAGGGACAATAAGAATATAGAACCCTTTTAAAATTTTTCTGAATTTAGTTTGTCTGACGAATGAAAAAAAAAATGAGATTCCCACTAAAAGCACTGTAATTTGAAATTGTTTGAAAAATAAATTATTGCTCCAAATGCGCCGTCTTTTTTGAATACATTATTTATGTAGACTTTGATAGCGATACGAAAATGTGCTGCGGGCTGCCATTTCGGAATGTACGTTCTCGCTAACACTTTTGATCCGTGTAAGATAGTCCTTACGATCCTTACATGAAATTGTAGGTGTCAGGAATTGTTGTGACCTAAAGCACACCCAAGTGAAACAACTGATGAAATGATAAAGAATCGAGCAGCCATTTAAAATGATTTAAATTGAATGAAATCAACTTAGCCGTTGCCTATTTATCGGCCTATAAATAGAGTCAAAATGTACGAATAAAGAATAAAGAGTATCCAGAACGAGAATTTCACGGGGATGAAGAAGTTCGTATAACGAGAACATCTACATACATACCTCTTACTCTGGTGGCAACAGATGTACAACTATAAAAACAACTCAAGAATTTCTGTTCTGTGTGTCGGCTCAATTATTTGTAATGTTCGTAAGTACCTGCTGACGGATCAGACAAGTCCCGCGTTTAATTCTGCCGCCTGAGCTTCGGCCTTGTATGGAAACTTTTTCTTATTCGTTGTTATGCCGGATGTTTCCATTGAAAAAGTTCTAAGTTCTTTAACGGCTAGTGCAATTTTGTGCTATAATGAAATTTAAAACAAAACTTCTCGGTTTCTAAAACTTTTTTATTCGGAACTGCTGCAAAATAAACTAATGAGTAAAGTTTCCATACAAAGTCGAAACTCTCCTCCGGCCGGTCGTGATTTTTAAACTTTCTCAGTGGGAACGTCCGGAAAGGATGCTAGGAAAGTTTCCATACTATTCTGAAAATTGTCTTTGAAAAAGTTTTTAACTCTGTACCGACTAGAACAGGTAGTGGTAGCAGACGTGATCCTAATGCGATCCAAAATGAATAACAAAATACAATTTCTTGGCTACAATTGCTAAATATCCGAAAAAATATGCCAACATTATGTACGTACGTGGATTCTGGCATGTTATTTCACTCCGATGATGCAAAGACTGTCTCTGGTGTTTTATGAAATAGTTATTTGGATCACAAGGGACGGAAAGTAAACATTTCAACCGTGTGCGAAAGTTGTTGCACGCGTCGAAGGCAAGGTCTTAATCAGCATCATAATCATCAAACTTTATAGACGATTAGTACCTTTCGATGTGAGATCTTTCTATCGTCCTCCATGCCATAGTTATTTGGATAACAAGGGACGGAAAGTAAACATTTCAACCGTGTGCGAAAGTTGCTGCACGCGTCGAAGGCAAGGTCTCAATCAGCATCATAATCATCAAACTTTATAGACGATTAGTACCTTTCGATGTGAGATCTTTCTATCGTCCTCCATGCCTTTGTCATTGACATGGCGCTCAGACATTAACACGCCTAGAACAGTTGTGTTATGGAGATAATTAGAAGAGATCAACATTTCGGCATCTAGTGCCAATATTCAGTCAGGTCATGCAACTTTATTTATATATGCTGATGGTCGTGATGGACAAAGTGTTGACGTATCTATTTGTCTCGGTTAGAGGTATTGATCGGACTATCGAACTGTCGCCGAAGTGATTACTGTTGATCTCTTCTAATGAACTCCATAACGCAACTGTTCTAGATGCGTTAATGTCTAAGCAACATGTTTATGACAAAATAATTCAAATAAGAGTTACATTCATAGTATCGAACGATTGATTCCATGTTTGTGGGCTTTAATTCGTAGAGATTTGCAAAATATCGGATGACTTTCCACAGTTGGGTTTATTCAACAAAAAATTCTCTGAATTGCCAAGGAGATGGTTTGTTCGCTCATCGAAAGTCGCCTAACTTCTACATCTAATTTATTTGAATCTATGAACCTTCCCCTTGGTCTACCACTTAACCTAACACTCGGGACCTGTACTTCCAAATGCTTTTCGGTAGCCTATTATTACCCATTCTAAAAAATCATATCGTTTCTCAATTGTTGTTCATATAATGATAATGAATAATGCGATATGCTAGAGAATTATCATTTTGGAATAAATTCAACTGAAAGTGTACTTCGAATAACCCTTTCAATTAGATATTAAAAAGCTATAAATGTTTCTGCAGTTTTTCTAACTGAAACTCACATCCTTATTTCGTAAATAATCTAAGCAGAGGCGCATACGCTTCGATCAAAGTTAGCTCAAATTAAATTGAATTTAGAGAACCGAAAAAAAGTATTTCCCGAAAGGGCAATATTGAAAAACCCGTCCGAAGAAACGGCGCTAAAAACATCTCTAATCCTTAAAAAAGCCCGATACTTCCATGAAACAAAAACGGTTGCCTCTTTTTCCTCTGCAACACTACACAAAAAATCTCATCATTAAAGAAATATTCACAAGAAACCACTAAATATCGTGTAGGGTCGCGTAGCGTGAGTTGAGGCCACACTGAGGAATCTACAGTCCGAACCAATCAACAGATTTTGACTAATTTAATTTTCGTGGTTTTCTGTTGTCCATAACTTTTATTTTAAATCTAAGAGCGATTTCCGTTCTAATTTCGAAGAGATAAAAGTCAAAAAGTTCCACCAACCTTCAAAAAACCACGTTTTTTACCACTTTTTCGACCGTAACTTCGAAAATTTTTGACCGATTTTGCCCAAATCCAATCCAGTAATCAAGTTTTTGTACGTCTTCCAGGAAAAACAAGTTTTTTAAAATCGGATAAGATTTACCCAATTTATGAAGAAAAAACAAGTTGGACCCTAATAGAGATCAGATAAGGATTTCGAACTGGGGGGCCCAATTTTTTCGTTGAAGGAACCCCAAATTCTTAATAAGGGGGCCCAGTTTTTCGTGTTTATTCCTATTTTGTTAGCGTTGTGAAAATCTGTTGCGAGCGAGAAAAATTACACGGGAAGTTTTTTTTTCAAATTGCAAAACTTTGAGTATAAGATTCCCTCGCGAGCGAAAAATTTTTTCTGAGTGAGAAATAATAGGTGAGCCAATTTTGGGTAAAAAATTTGGGTTTTGTTGAAAAGATCGTTTTTTTCTTTTTGTGCTACACTCACGGAAATATATTTTTGCATTAATAGAATTTTGTACTTCTGCGAAGCTTTTTAACACTTCAAAAACCTGCGCAGAAGTACAAAATTCTATTTGATGCAAAAATATATTTCCGTATGAAATAAATTTAAATAAACACGAAATTGAGTTTGTGACAATAGAAGAATGTATTTTAATAAAGAGTTCTTCCATAAACTGTTCCGGATCGCTGTAGGTGTTAGGCATCCCGAAATAAAAATAAGTTTAAAAATTACCCAACTACTGAATATTAAGAATCATTGGCGAATTTTTTTAGTAGAAAATGAGTTTAACTGGGATGCACTGGGGGATTTCGTTCTTTATACGGGTCTAAAAATGATCATCTCTCATTAAATATTCTATGGTTACTAATTAAATATCAAGTTAGCAATATTTATTTGTCAAGTTAAAAAAAGAAAATATTTTTTGTCAAGTTACGTAATTTTTACTACGCCCGACAGAATAAGGAAAATATGTTTTGGCACACTCTTTAAATCGGGTTACTAAGGAATAAGGGATAAAAATATTTTTTGTAGAAGGAAAATGTTCAACTTGACAAAAATTAATTTTTTAACTTCCAATATTCAATTACGAGTGATTCTCTTGCATTTACCACTAAAAACCCATATACGAAATACCCGTATAGTGTGAAGTTCTTGTGACGACTCATCCCAATAATTTGTAAATCAGACAACTCGTTAGACCAAACGTTCGAATTCTAGACACTTTTCAGGATTGGATAAATTGAAGCAGCACTAGAGACATCCATACAGTGAGCAGTTTAAAAATGGCAAATTCTGAATACTCGAAACTGTATATTTTTATGAAGCGTACACTTTTGCATAACCCACTCCCTCCTTAAGAAGCGTGCGTGCTATGTTTAAAATTTTTTGCAAAGACCGAAGTATCACGCGGTTGCGTCTGAAACGATAAATCTTCTTGTTTGTAAACTTGTCCTTGTTTTATTTTCCAACCAGCTGACATGCGATGTACTCCCTTCCATTGTAGAAACCACTTGAAAGCAGATTTGAACTCAATGGTGAATGATGTCAAGTTCGTAAAATCTTCGCAATACTTCCGTCCCAAAATTGCATCCGTCGAAGTCATTTTTTCGAATAAGTGTATTTGTATGCTTGGACGCACTGCAGTAGACTTTCGTCTGGGGGTTGACTCATTTAACTCATGTATCGGTCGTGAAAGCAGGAAATTTGGTAACATTTCTAACGAAGTGCTCAATCAAAAACGAAAGAAAAAAATTCCTATAAGAATAATTTTCGCACCTAGCTTTTCATCAGTTCATGCAGTGCGTGGGCGTGGGCTTCATTTATTCATATTTAATGTGGAAAAGTAGATCAATTTCCATCAAAATTCAGAGAAAATTATTTTTCACTTTAACGATGAGAAATGTCTGAGATAAATTTTCAATTTTCACATTTTTTTATTTATGGCACGTCGAAGTAAAAAGTGTTACGAAAAACAAAAAGTTTAACCGATTATCACACAGCAAAAAATACACAATTATTAGCACTGTTTGAAGTTAAGTAAAAAATCATTCAAGGCATTCGTCATGGCTGGAAAATTTCCAATTTACGAAAGTTCCACTTTTGGTTGATTTGATTCGGTTTTCGTAGGTCCCGTTTGAGTAATTGGTACAAATCGTTCGGAATTCTGTGGTATAGCAGGTTTGAGTGGAGCGGTTACTGTTAACACGCCGTCAGAGGACAACGTGGAGGAAATGTCGTTGGGGTTGATGCCGGCTGTATAAATTATTGAACTTTAGCAAAATATTTTCGAGATTAAACAAAAAAAAAGAACTCACGAGGCAATTGGTAACGACGTACGAAATGTCTGGAAATAAAACCGTGTTCATCGGCCTTTTCTTCATGTTTTCCCTCAACAATAATGTGTTTTTCAGTTGTTTTCACTGTTATTTCATTGGGAGTAAACTGTTGAACATCAAGAATGACCTGAAAACGATTGAGTGAGTCATTTAATTTGGGGAAAGCTAAGCATTTAAATCAACAACATTGCGTCAAAAGAATAATAATAAATTTTTGGAATTCATTCAAAAATTCAAAAAAAAAAATTTCAACGAAAATAACTCATACAAAGAAATTGTGAAAAACATTTAGACGAAACGTTGTAAGTCGTTGTATGTTAATAGAAAGAAAATGGAAAGTGTATGAAAACGCATACCTGAAATTTTTCCTTGTCAAAATTCACTGTAGATCCGGACTCTTGCCGCTGTAAATTACGATTTCCCCATGGACGCACATAGCCGCTTCTTAGAACCGATGGCGTTGTATTCCAAAACGAGGAAATCAAATCGTCACGTCTTAATCCAGTACCGAATTGCTGATCTAATAACCTGGATGATCGGAAAGGTGTCTCACCCCAATCATCCCACCAGTCACGGAACATTAAAGGCACAACTGACATTTCTTTATTTATGTGTTAAAGAAAATCAACTGTTTTTCACAAACAAGTTCACTTGTTTCTTCGTTACACTTTCGACTTAATATGAAGAAATGCAAAGAAATGCTTCGTTTTATATTGTGGCGAATTTTCAACGTAAACAAAATCTAAATATGGATTTTGATGTATGGGAGTTTATGTGATGGTTGCGTGTATTCTCGAATGAATTGATCGAAATTTGCATAGAACTATGCTACACCGACCGTATAGAAATATATTTCTTTCGATCCCAACTTCTCCCAAAACTTATTCACTTCAATTCGACGGTGAAACGTTGAGATTCATCGAGAACACTAACACTCATGATTTGGAATAAGTGTGAAGGAAATTATGAGTTGAAACGAAACACAGCTGAATGATGCACCCGTTTATAAATAGTGAGAAATTGAAAGAACATTTTTTTTGTAATGAACACGGAATTTGTAATCAAATTTATTTTTGTTTTTGTCAATTTTTGTTATTTTTATTACAGTTAGTGTTTTATCTCAACGAACAGCGATGAAAACTTTTGTTAAAAAAAAGGTTGTTTGGGGACGGACGGTAAAGTGCTTCCTCTATTCATTCATTAATTACTCTGCGCAGTGATTAGCGTGTTAATTGGCGATAAACTTATTGATTTGATTGACAATAACTTTTCTGATTTTTACTGTAATGAGAAAGCCTCACTTATATCAGGGGTTCATGTTCATGACTTTGCCTTCCTTTAGCTCTAAACATCGAAATTGCCTAAAATTATTTAACTTCTTGTTTGGTCAATATGCGCCTTTTTATGGAATTACACGTGTCTCTTACAATCGTACTAGAAACTGCTAATAAACAAAAATTTGTTGTGTGGAACTTTCCAAACTCACCTTTTATTCAAATACACATGCTGATCAATGCCGTATCAACGCATAGTAGACTAACTGCATAACACAGTCACAAAAGGAAATGCATTTGAATAAATCCCACACGGGATGTACTATCAGACAAGTAAGTATGAGAACTGCAATAAATTCGAAAAAACTTTAAGGTGTAAATGCTTGCAAAAGAAAGATCGACGAACGGCATTCCCATAACATAACATGGCACATAGACGGATCCTTAATTATTGAAAATATGTCAATTACCTCTAAGTAAATTACTATCCTCAATGTTTTCGGACTGAATAAAAAGCGCTAGTGTTCACTTACATTAGGTCAGCGCTCACTGTAGAATCGTGACAATAAAAAGAATGATTAGATATGAAGCAGACGAATTGGAGATTAACTAATCAAAATAATTGAACCAGACCCAACTCTTAATCATATCCAAAGAGAGACAAAATGTTTAAAGTCCACTTTCTTCTGAGAATTTTTTTGACTTAATTGTTTGGAAGATCTTTTAAGATTATCGTCGATTTTTTCTTAATTACTGAAGATTTTTCGTTTTCTGAGGGCTTCGAATTTTAGAATTTTCTGACAAAAACATTTTCTAGTTTTGAAAAACATTCGAAGGTTCTTTTGACTGACAACGAGTTTTCTGCCAATATCCACTTCCGCCCACGACTAGCTGGTGACGATTTAAAAGGTTGACGCTTTAAAGTGTGGGCCCACCCGAGTGCCCACATCAATAACATTATAGATATAGACTGGATTTACGTAACCATAGACTAAATAAAACTCCGTAATTTGTTTATAATAGATGTAGATCACCACCTAAAAAGTGCCAGGCCTACTGAACATTTCGCATTTCATGTTTGCTTCAGAAGTTTAGGGTAGTTTTTTGTTAACGACTCCCAGTCTACGCTTAATATGTCATGTGTTCGCGCTCATTCAGGATTTTAGAAAAGTTTTGAAAGGGTCGTTTCGTATCTAGTTTTATTTTTGGACCCGTACGAAGTACAAAGGTCCTATACGTTTACTACAAACAATTTTATTGTAACATGGGGTAGATCGAGGTGGGAGTGAGGGGGATGCATCTATAATCGTCTAGAAATGACGAATCAGCACTAAAAAAATGTCCGTCTGTCTGTCCGTCTCCACTTTTTTTTCCAAACGGCTCAACCGGTCAGCCTAAACTTTTTTTTCCCTGAAAGGTACATGGTTTTCCGAGGGTCAGTGAAGCTTTTTCGCAAATATCTCAGCAACCATAGGACGGAATTTCCTAATTTTAGTGCCACATGAAAGCATTTGATGTCACAAAACTGAGAAAATATTTCTGTGGGAATCGAGTCAGGGCAATGGAATGGACGAAATTGAGATTCTTAAACATATACGGAAACAGGTTTTCGTCTATATTTCCTTAACTACTGTCAAAGGCAAAGTTGTAGAGAATTAAATTTAAGCGAACACGTGTTTGCGGTCTAGACTCCCCCTCCCCCCTGTCGTAACACACCGTAACGTTGGCCGAAACCCCCTCCCCCTTCGTTACGTAACGTAACAAAACATATTTTTGAAGCAACGTAGAAAGAATAAAGACTGTTATAAATATAAAACTGGTCTTGTGTTATTCACTATCCACTGTAACGATCCACAATCATAACGTGACGAGATCAAGCGAAGTGGAAGGGAAGACTGAACGATATGAATTTCTGTCATTTTTGTTAACTAGTTAAAATATAAAAAAATCGTCAAAAGTAAACGAAAACATAACCAAAGACCCGTACGTATCAGAATAGATGTGGCAAACAGAATAGATATGGCAAAGAGAATAGATGTTACAAAAAGACTCGAACGTATCCAAAGATACAAATAAGCAAACAATCCAACGTTTTATGTTCTTTTATAAATATAAGAGTTTCAAAGATCCATAGAAA
>CM055406.1:130632889-130677442 GCA_029228625.1 Pseudolycoriella hygida
TTGTGACGCATTTTTTTAATCAAAAATGAAAACATTCCAAAAGAATTTTTGCGTTTCAAAGCTTTAAGCGTCACCCCAAATTGATATCAGTTGTTTTGGTAGGAGGAAGAAGGACTTGCGTCACATTTCCCTTTTAAAAGGGTTTTTGTTGTGATAGACTATTGACAGGAACTGCCAATAGCCTTCCTACTGACTATCGACAGATAACTGCCAAAAACATTCTAACTGACTATCGACAGATAACTGCCAATAGCATTCTTATTGACTATCTACAGATAACTGCCAATAGCAAACGAATTATTTTTTTTACATTTTCTCACCAACAACGGAAAGCCCCTCCCGGCACGAAACAGAATCAATCAAATCGCTCTGAGATTTTTTTCTCTAAGAGCTATTGCTAAAGTTGAAAAATGAATTTTTTTTATTTAGTTTAATTAGTGCCTCTACCCAATTTATTCAATGAAATTCGAATTTTGAAATTTTTCACTTTTTCACATTCAAAGGAAGTCACAGGCTAGTGTTGCGAGGCTTTTTCCAGCTACCTCATTCACAAACTTGACCGAAACGCACTTAAATTATTTTTGACTAAAAGCTACTATTTCAATCTTTCAAATGGTGCCCCACATGAGAAGTTTGGTTAAAAACTCTAATTTTGGCAGAGCTTTGAATGTAACTATCGCTGTACGCTCGAGTAGCCTAGCATCACCATACTGAAAGCTCAAAGCAATACCTTCTTTGGAAAAAAAAATCTCAGAGCGATTTAATTGATCCTGTAAAAAAATAATACAAAGCTGATAAAAGTTACATGCTACCTGTCTGGACTATCATTTTGGGATGATTTGTAGTCCTAATCAAGGTCAACATTTGTAATTGTATGAAGAATATTCAATTTTTGAACACGATGCGACCGACAATACGAAAGAAGCTCGTCATGAGTGATTTAAGCAAACGTGTACTCTCTGTAAGAAGACCACCATGAGCATAAAATTAACACTGCAAGAAGTTTATATGATCGATTTTGAGACTTTATTCAAATAAAGTAAACGAAATAAATAGGTTACATGCTTCTAACTAAACTAACTGTATGCATAATTTACATGTTGTTTGGTGGTAAGTGTAAAAGGTGGAATGTTCTTTCTTTTAAAAAAATCATAAATGTCTCCAATAAAAATATACAAAAAACATTGAACTACAACCTAGACGTTATTTACCAATGTCTCTAATATTTGATTTAATTAATTTATTTCATTTGATTTTATATTTATATTTGTTTACGATTTAGGTTTTTACTTGAAGTTTTTGCAATTGAGCCACAGGATGAACGACATTTCATTTTATGCTATAGAAGTCATTTACACATCGATAACGTTGTCGTTCTTTTTTAACTCCATTATCGCTGTAGCTTTGAGTTTTTCTTGCATTTGCGTTAACATGTCTTGCATGCGACGAATCTGAAATTATTGATAAAAGGAAACGAAAAATGAAATTGTAGTTCAATTAGCCAATTTCGATATTTCTCATTTATTTATTTATGCATCTACATCACCACATACGTCACGCATCGAATTTATGTTCGATTTGATTATTGAGCAAAATTGAGCAAAAATTCTTAAAAAATTAATGTCGTATCCAATGTACTTATACTTTCGAACATGTCGCAGACTCTTTCACACGTTTACAGTTTAGGAGAAGACACTGTTTAGAAGTGTCTTTTGTTTGAGTTCATGCAGTTGGAAATAATTTTCTACTGAGAAGACGCGACCCAGTCTTTGACCGTTCGTACTGCTAATATAAAAAATCCACTCACAAAGTAATGATCGAAAACCGTGTAATTAATGCAAATTCATGACAAACAAGAAACAAAAGTTTTGAAATTTTAAACAGATAGTTGATGGAGCGAGATGGTCGGAATTCAAATACAAAGTCAGTTCCGAAAAAACTATAACCAAAGTATATTGCATAACAAGGAGCTGAAACAGCTGATTTAGTTTTGTTCACCACCGTGGTATAAATCAGCCGCAACAAATTGGCAGGTGGGAAATAAAATAGGGAAATATTTGGCAGGTAGGAAATAAATCAGGGAAATAACTGACAGGTGGGAAATGAAGTAGGAAAATAATAATTGTCAAACGTGAGAATAAATGAGTTATTAATGTAAGTCTAAATTCTGTAAGGAAATCTGAAGTTTTTTTGTCCGTTTGCGCATAAATTACATTCAATATTTGTATCATTTTTAACGTCATTTTCGACCCTGGAATAAAAAGTCACTTTTCGCCTAGTTGTAGTGATTTCAAAAACAAAATGTATTTTTCGCTACAACTAAAAACGTGTGAAGCGAAATCGAAAATGATGATAAAAGTGGAGCGAAATAAACATTATTAGGGAAATTAGTAGGGAAATCTGAGGTTTTCGTCCGTCTGCGCCAAAATATTTGTCGTGGGCTTTGCGTGTGAAAAAAATCGAAAACATGCACGCGATTTTAGTTACAAGGAACTGTCGATGCGCCGACTTTTAATTGGGTTGCTAATGGCTGAAAACTGATATTAGTGAATTTGAAATGCAGGTAAAATAGGAAAATTTTTTGTAACCGTTTATACTTTAAAACGTTGATGAAAAAAAGAGTACGCGCTCCGGTCATATTTAACGCTCACGCCCGCCCAGGTATGACGTCAACAAATTTTCTCCTGGCTGAATACCCCACCAAATTAACTCACGAAAAACTAACGCCAAATTTCTACTTTACGTACTTGTCGCAATCGGAAGAGGAGAATATAATTCCATTCATAAATGGCGATTCCTCTTTACGATGTATTTAAAGCACTAAAGCAGCAATTATATTGGACTACTAACGCGATTAAAATCGCGTGAGCTGCATACATTTTGTATGTTCGGTTAACAGTTCATAAAAATCGCGTACGATCGAGCGATTTTTTTTCGCTCGCAGTGTTCTCATCGCGCGCGATTTTTTTCACATATTTTAGTGAAAACATCCAAAACAACATATTTGGCATTGATTAACACTTACTGGACATAGCAAATGGTTGTCAGTAGCACAAAATATGTTGTTTTGTATGAAGCTCTAGACTTCTTTAATTGGACTTTTACCCCCATGAAATCTTGTAAAACAGATGCTTATATGTAGTGTACGAAGTGCGTAATCGTTGATAGATTGTGATTTTCGAGTGCGTTATTGATTGTTTGCTTGCGATGAGCGATGAGCATTGAAAGCAAAAACTGAATAAAAACGGCGAACAAAAGCGTTTTCTTGCTTTGGGAAACTTTGGCGAGCGAGAGCAACGCTCAGACTTTTTAAAGCGCTGTCAGCATTGACACAATGTCGAAGTAGCAAAAGTTTTTTTTTATTAAAATTACCTGTCATATATATTTGGAAGAACATCTGGCGGACACTCTGGATTCCTTCTAACATAATGCTACGTTCCGACCTCCCTCCCTTTTTCACCGCTGCCCCACCCTAGAAGGTATCCATTTACGCTTAAGAGCAATGGGAAAGTTTCAATTCTGTTATAATTCTTCAAGAAGCAGACTGTTTGCATTCAGCAAATGTTTTAATCCGATATTTCAGCATCCACAACCCACAAAAGTCGACTGGTGAGGAGCAAATTCTGCTTCTTTCACTTCAATTTGATTTCAATTTGAATTTGAAAATTTTAAGATTTAACGAAGTCTTACCGACAAGCCAATGGATTGGTCATTAATTTTATACTAAAAATTCTGTGCGAAGCATTTGATATTTGCAGTGTGTTTTGTTTCATATTTACCTCTTCATCTTTTTGAAGCAAAAGTCTGTCCGTTTCTGTGATACTTGTATCGTTATGTGACGATATAGACTCTCGCTTTAATTTACCTCGTTCCCTCAGCGTGCATGAAAGCTGAGATATGCATTGAGCTCGAAAATTCTCATAATGCACGTCCTGCGTCGTATCCTTAAGATCTTGCATATGCGTTGAGATTAACATTGTACGAAGTTTTATGAAATCACTGTGATTTGGATTCTCAACTAAAAGTCAAAGAAACGAATTTGTTCATCAGCTTCCAATCCAAATTTTTTCGAATGAGACGATGCGCAAATTACCATCAACTACACCCCAGGGGTATTGCCTGCCTCGAACCTTCTTACCAGCCACTTCAATTATCGTGTTGCTTCCAACTACAGCAAACGGAATCGACGCTTTAAGCTCCCGATCTTGTTGCTTGAAGTCTTCATCTTCATCGGAATCACATTCTAACGAAATACGAAAGTAAGCGGACACTCGAAGGAATTTAAATGGAAACTCAAATACCTGGGAATTGGTACAGTTGAATACTTTGGTTTTCAAGGTCTTGCAGAATACTCTCCTTAAGCTTTCGAATTTCTGTTGTTGTTAGAGCGTCTGCTTTCCCAATTACTAAAACTATATTTACTTTTTTATGCAGCCTTCTGATGAGGTCTAAGTCCATTTGTCGGAGACTGCAACGTAAAACGTTAGCCTTTCGAATCGTCTGAAGAATTTGATAGTAGAACCGTACACTGCTGCCGCGGCCGTCCGCCGGTTACATTTTGATAATAGCGTAATTACACGTGGCTAGAGGTGTGCGGGCCTCCAGAAAATGCCGGGCCGTCCGAGTTTTTATCCGGCCCGATCCGTCTCGGGCCCAGGCGGGCCTACATCTTATCAAGTTTCTCGGATCGGTCTTTAAATCCGAAATATCGGAACGGATTCGGACTCGGGCGGTCCTCAATATAAAAAAATTCTTGGCCCGGCTTTTATTTTATTTTACAAATTTTATCTAAAAATACAATCACAAGCACGACGAATATGGAATGAGTCGACCGTTGGTTCAGCTTCGAGAGCTCCGAAGGAAAAGGAAACATCAGGAATTTCAAGGAAAGAGAAGACACTAAGAGCTAGCTAGATTGCTATGTATAATTTAAATTTGTCATAGCAAAAGATGGTAATAATCCAGAACTTTTTTGGTTGAGCCGTTCTGAATGCTCTGAATATCCAAGTCGAAGTTCTGAATGCTATGTCAGCTATCGCTTGTTCAAAACATATTGTTCGTTGTTTAAAATCATACAACTGTCAATATTGTGCTGATATACATACACATGATCTCAAATACAAAGTGTACTGATGAGTCTCTGTTGAGACTTTGTTGGAACATTTAGAAGTTTAAGGGAATTGTAAAGGGTATTTGGATCAGGAGTTTCTGAGTATGCAATTTTACAAAAAGTTGCACACGCGTTTCTTCAGATGCATCCGCCGAAAGTATTTTTTCCGACGTATGCTACACGGTAACATCGAAGTCCGAAGTCCACCACACTGTCAGATCGTGTGTTGGTTTTGAAGTTTCTACTGATATTTTTAAATTTTTATAAAAAACAAGTTGCTAAAAAGTGACATCAAAAAATTTGCAAAAGAAACTTTTACAAATTATTTTTCGGTATTTTTTGACAAGTTGTTTTTTTCATTGGAACAAAATTGTCAGATGTTTCTTATGAATTTTTTTCGGAAATTTTTATAAGAAACAACTCAATGAGAAATACCAATAAATACTTTGCATAAGAGACACTTGTTTCTTATGAAAATTACGGCAGGACCTGTACACGTGGCTTCTGTCAACTGTAAAGTTAACTGAATTTTACATTTGTAAAAATGGCAAAAGAACAAAAGATAACACAAATGATTCAACTTGGAAGATTCGCCATTTTTCAATTTTGCTCGTTGTGTTTTTCGTTTATGCAACTGAAGTATCATCAAAATGCATCATGTACTAAAGTTTGTTAACAGTAAGTGGCAGATTCACTGGCGCAGACGGTGCACAGTTCTTATTTCGACGACATACCTATGTCCATATGGAGGTACAAAATAAAGACAACAATGCACTCGATTGTCTTGAATATTCCTCCTGTTGAGTCCGCTTTCGTCAGTAAAATATTGCCGAAACTGTAACAGAAACAAAATTTTAGGTATACGTCCACTTTGCACTCTATCTACTCAATTTTACTTGTTCGTCAATATACGCTGTGCAAACTCTAAACGAATCTTCTGAATTCACTGCATCACCGAAGCCTATAAATATTGAAATCAAGGTAAAAGTATAAAACTAATGTCGTAGAAACGCACCTGGCGTATCGACAATACTCAGCCGAAGCCGAATTCCCCTTTCCTCGATGTCCATGGTTTTCTTCTCAATTTTCGTTGTTTTGTCGATTCTATCGGCCGCACTGGGTACAGCTCGATTTTTGTATAAATCACCCAAAAATAAACTGTTGACTAGAGTTGACTTTCCCAAACCAGATTCACCGACCACCATCAACGTAAATTCAAAGCCTCGTTTCACTGATTTTCTGTGAACTTGTTCCGGTAACGTTGCGAAGCCAATGTAGTCTCGATTTCCGTCAGAGTTTTGCCGATAACCTGAGGATTTCGTTCATTCGAGTAAACGTCAATTACTTACAAGTAGAAAGGAGAAACATGAATTTTCCTTTCCTAAATGCCTCGTATGGAGATCATTTCTGATCGTGAACACAGACTGTGGCGTTTTGTTCCACACCTTTTCATTATTCAATTTTGGAAGCGTTCTCACTATCACAAACCAATCCGAATAACACCTAAAGCTTTTTCCAATTGTTTTACATTTTTACTGAAAAGTTTCTGTCGCACTAATGGTATGGAAGGGCAGAAAACGAAAATTTCCAAAGGGTGGCTTCATGTCTGGGTCACGTTATGTGAACGCTAAGATTTTTAGGTAGCATGAATACAACCCTCCGAGAGTTACAATACTATATTTCTAAAAAGAAAGTCTTTCATTCTTTTCATTTGTCCATAAGTCGTGAAAAGTCTCTTCAGACAACTTTGTATGTACTATGACGATGCTGTCTATGAAACAGAAGTCGGATTTTTCTAATGAATATGCTTCTGCACTCTGCAGCGTATACATATGGTAAATGGTGTTGGTATTTGAACACGAACAGGTAATAAAAGTTTTGTTGTTGTTGTTATACTTGAAGGGTGTGTTATCGTTGAAAGTCTTGTTTTGTCAGTTCTTTTTTCGTATCAAAGAACCTTTCATTTTTCACTTTGATGCTCCAAAAGACTTTTATTCTGCGATGAAGCCTGAACGAAGAAATGGATTTCTTTTATTCCGAACGCTACGCAATGGCTGAATTAAACAAACAGTAATTTCTTATAGGTAGCACTAACGTTCGTAGTAAAAGTCAAAAGAACGACTGAAAAACAATAGAGTTTGAGACGTTTTCAGACTTTTATTTCGAATGCGGAATTTCTAACCATCCGAAGCATCCACTTAGAATACACTCAATACTCTTTTTAGAAAATGAGATGAGCTCATGAAAAGAGCAAAACTCAACACTATTTTGCGTCGTTAAATGTAGTGGAACATTACCTCGGTAGATTGAATCTTACCAGCCATTTTCCTAAAAGGTTGAATGTCCTATTACCAAATGAAAATATTGAGGGGGTGTTCTTGTTTCGATGTAAAATATTTGAATCTCCAATGGATTTGGTAATCAGTGATTTTTCACTCCAACCTTTAACCCATCCTTACATTCTCGCAGTCCACACACTAAAAAAACAACAACTTTGTTTAACAGTTTTTATAAATTGATTTTTCGTTGATATTTTGCGAATTTTTAATCACAATTCACTGCTAGTATTATCGACACTGAGGTACCGTATCTCGTATGTGTTTTGAACGAAAATCGTTCCCCTCCGAAATGCGCGATTGTTTGATTGCGTCGACTCAGTAACAACACCCTACACACGTTGAGCATACAATTTACGATATCGATCGATATTTAGGGGTGCCGTTATCATATGCAACATTTCGAGTATTTAGGTTTTAGACACAAAATCGTATGAATGAAATGGAATAATAGACGATTTCGAGTTCATCAATATGAAAATTGTCGGAATTGTGCAAATCTCATAATAAAAGTCGTTTCAACGCTCTATACAGCCAGCCGCGTTATCATTTAATGCAAATGCACAAGTATATAAGCTGAGACATACAAAAAAAGATAAATTTGTTTACAAAACATAACCGTAAGAGGTGAAAATTCCCGGATGTTATTCATTCAAAGAATGTATAGTGTATAGCAATTAGACAGACATTGGGAATCGAGATTTTGCTCTGTCGAATATCTATATCATAAAAGAAACAGTAAAAATCCGTCTACAACAGAATATTGGCCTTCCTCCCCGAAGCGAAGGTTTACAACAGTGCAATTTTGTAAATGTGTCTGTTTGGTATACACAGTTTGTTTTTTTGCAGAGAATCTCAAGTCGGAAAAGTCGAACTTTCCTCAATTTTGGTGGACTTTCCCCTCCACATAGCAATTCATTTGCTTTCGGATTTCGCTTATGGTTTTATGAAAGTTCAACATGATGCAAATAAAATCCATTTTTCTAAGTGAAGCTTTCAGACAAACCTTATGCGGTTTATTTACATGATAGATGATTGGTAATGATTGATCATTGATAAATCATGATTTATCGAGGATCAATCATGATTGATGATGGTAATATGATGATAAATCATCGATAAATCCTCATTAATCACCCAGCAAACGCTTATGTAAGAGATTGAGCTGTTTAAAGAAAAACCAAGTTTTTGAAAGTGCTTTGGGGGTAGGAATGGTATTTTTAGTTGTCTTTCGGATATTTCAGTATATTTCGTCCAAGCGATTCAAAATAAAAATCGGAAAACATCCCAGCGCAAAAATGTGTAAAAAGTTTCGAGACTCAAATCTTAAAAGCAAATGCACTAACTGATTTAAATTATATATTAAGTATAGACTGGGATCAGGATCATTAATTCTCCAAAATTCCTCTAAATTCAAAATTTCAAATCCTGAAAATTTTCTGCAGAATCGTTATTTCTGGAAAATTTGGCAAGCTATGTGATAACAAAAATATAAAAATATCTAAAAATCCTTCGAACTCGCAAATAGTTGTAAAATTCTCAAAATGAATTGAAGGCATAAATTCGCAGAAATTCCTCAAAATGTCTCAAAATTCACAAAATTCACCGAAAAATTCTACTTATTAGGCACTGATTGGGAGTCTTTAACCATCGATTCCTTGGACTGTCCTATAAGAAAATCGAAGCAAACATAAAATGCGAAATGTTAAGTGGTGTTAGTAAATTTATGTGGAAAAACATAACCAAAGACCCGTACGTATCAGAATAGATGTGGCAAATAGAATAGATATGGCGAACAGAATAGATATTACAAAAAGACTCGAACGTATCTAAATATACAAATAAGCAATCCAACGCTTTATGTTCTTTCATAACTGCAAGAGTTTCAAAGATCCATATAAATTAACCAAGGCAATGTCTAAGGTCCTACCGAAGTACGTCTCAGATCATTCAAATCTAGAAAAGATTATATCCAAGGATTGGGCTATTTTCTCCTAAAACCCTGAAACACGTGTTATCTAAAATTTTATTCTCTACAACTTTGCCTTTGGAAGCAACTTTCTACCTCTCATAGTTTTGCAGATTTGTGTCATCCTGCCTAATTATGGAAGTAGCCAAAAACCATGATTGAGCCATATTTCCCAAAACCCTGAAACACGTGTTCGCTTAAATTTAATTCTCTACAACTTCGCCTTTGACGGTAAATCTCCATATTGCATAATTAAGGAAATATAGACGAAAAACTGTTTTCGTATATGGCCAAGAAACTCAATTTCGTCCATTCCATTGGTCCCAGTGCCCAGACCCCTGACCCGATTCCCACAAAAAATTTTTCCCCGCTTGGTGACATCAAATGCTTTCATTTGACACCAAAATGAGGAATTTCTGTGCTATATCGTAAGTATTGGTGTTAGTTCTGATGCTGGTGGTGATGATATGATGAAGTTCTAACATCTTCAGTTCGAAAGGCAATAAGAGGTTTTGGAATAAAAAACAAAATATTGACGCGCTAATAACGAAATGGTAGCGTGCTACTAACGTTAGTAGCGCCAATGGCTAACGCGTTAGTTTCAAAAATTCATAAACCCAAACCTTAGAAGAAAGACGATGAGTAAAAATACATTATCGTTTTTCGTTTGTATTGTAGTACATTCTTATCTTGCATTTTAAAACAGATAGATATGCTAATAACCGTCCTATATCCCATTCAGTAAGATTGTTCGGTAACATACTATTGCGTGAAACATTGGGTTACCTTACTTTGTTGTTCGCCTCGCCACTTTAATCTCTGATAAAAACTCGAATTTCTACAATTTTATTATTAATCGCATAGGATTACAATTCCAAACGAAAAATTACATTATTTTCAAATATTTTACGATGCGCGCAATGCAAGTGAACGCAACTTAAGTCTATTAATGTGTGTGATCACTATGACGCGTAAATTAATGTCTCTACATGCATGAGTTGGCAGTGTAGTTGTATGGTAAAAAATATGCATTAAGAATGTTGAAATCAACGTTTAATGTCAAACAAAAAGAAACAATAAAAATGGTCGTCCATTCAAGTTATGATTCATATCGCGCAAGTTCAATTTACTCAGCCGAAAGTGATCATTTATGTTTTGTTATTGTCGCTAGCAATATCCGAAAATACTTTACCGTAGAGTAATGAAATTAGTGAACGACTAGTGTAACGACAAATCTTTTAATATCTGTGGTGTTTTAGCAGTAAAAGTGAAAGTATACACATAAACAATACTGGAATTTCATATTGTAAATGAAACGCAGACGACCAACACCTTAAAAAACATATCGCGTTGACTACAATCATTTTTTGTGATAAGGACGTGTTAAGGATTTAAAGACTTTGCGTCTGTTGAATGTATTTTGAAAAATTCGTTGTCAGTTTTTTGTGATTGTTTCCTCGCTAGAATAGTTCACCTAAGATACGCATTCAGCGGTGATTTGCTGTTATACCAGGAACTAAACATGATTCGTAAGTTGTATTTTTATGTTATGCGAAATAAAGAATTCTATTGAGCGTGTGACTTTAAACATAAACATTTGGCTACGCATTATTTACGCATCGGAAATGTTGCGAATTAACCTAAACAAAAGTTGTTAACCCGAGGCAACCAAACTTTAATGACATTGTTTGTGAGAAATTTTTCTCTCAGGCATACATTCCAATCAACGTTATCAGTTGATTCTCTATGAGTCATAAATACTGTACACCCGAAGTTTGTCACAATATTATTTTTCTTTCAAATTGACTATTCTGCTTGCAATCGATTGAACATTTTATTCAAATTTGTCAGATACACGGGGCGTAATGTTTTCGTATGTCCCGTGTTCATTCGAGCAAGGGTCATTGTTTTACTAAATTTAGAAAATCTAAAATACCACCAATATTGCCTACACCAATTCCAAAGTACACCCTGTAATCAAGCGCTTACATTTTTTTAGAAATCGCGTTGACCTATTTAACAAAAATTTTACCAAATCAACCGCAACCGATAAAAGTAAATTGTTTGGTAATTTTTTTTTCGTTTCATTGATGACAACGACTTACTGCGGTGCATATGTGATTCAACTCTTTTGTTTTGTATTAAGAAATTAATTTGTCCCACATCGGTTCGAAGTTCTCATCACGAGACGGTAATGGCTTTCGGAAGTTCGCCCGTCTTTGTATTCAAATCGCAAGTAAGTCGAAATTGTTTGTTTGCGGTTGATTCAGTTAGGTAAGGTAAGGTAAGGTAAAATTTATTTCGATCATCATATGATATATACAACTCCAGAACATTTACATATTTTTTTTTTTTTTTTTTAATACAAATATATACAAATTCACTGTCATTTTTATTTTCAGATTCTGTTTCCCTTTCACTTTAATTGTCAATAATTTAAATTTGCTTTTCACAAAAATCGCTAATTTCCTTTTAAATATGTTCATCCTTCTTTCCTCTTTTAACTCAATCGGCAACAAATTGAACTGCGTGAGACCCTTGAAGAAGATGGAGTTTCTTGTTGAGGTTTTGTTCGTCCGACGAATATTGAAATCGTTGACATTACGTAGTTGGTATTTATGGCGATTTGATACGTAGGATACATACTTGGACAGGTAAGCAGGCAGCATTCCATGTTTTAGCTTGAAGATGAAAAATAGCGTTTGGTACCATACTCGTTGTTTTATGCTCATCCAGTTTAGCGCGTCTAACATCGTTGTGATTTTTGTCCTCTTGCTGACCCTCAACACTATCCTCATAGCTCTGTTTTGTAACTTCTGCATTCGATTCATTTCATTTAAATTGCACATTGCCAGAAACGACGCGCAGTAGTCAAAATGTGGGGCAATTATGGTCTTGTAAATTGTGATTTTATCCATGAAATTCAATTTCTTTTTAATTCTTGCCAGAAAACCAATCTTTTTGGCAGCTTTCTTACATACAAAGTCGATGTGGCTCTTGAGTTTCAGGTTGCTGTCTATCATCACTCCGAGATATTTCATTGAATTGACGATTTCAATTTTCTCCTGTCCGATTTTGATTTCGATGCCGTTGTTGTTGCGGTAATTACTAATCACCATGCATTTCGTTTTCTTTATGTTCAGCTTCAGTTGGTTGGCACAAAGCCAATTGTTGACATTTTCGAGGCCCTCGTTCATTTTCTCCGCCGCCACTGTGGCATCCGATTCCGCTACGTAGAGTAGTGTGTCGTCGGCAAAAAGCTTAATTCTGCAGTATTTTAGGCATCTTTTGACATCATTGATGTACAGTAGAAACAGGTCAGATGTAAGTTTTGATCCTTGTGGCACCCCAATGTCGTTCGGTATTGGTTTGGACATTGCTTCTCCATATTTAGTCGATTGGGCTCTTCCAGTGAGAAAGCTCTGGAACCATAGATTTTCTTTGCCTTTTATACCATACGCCGCCATTTTTTGTAGTAATCTGCTCCTGTTAACTGTTTCGAATGCCCGCTTGAGATCCAGGAACACCGCGACTACTTTCTTCCCATTGTCCAACTCTTCTTTCCATTCAGCTATAATTGAATTAATTGCTGTTTCGCATGAGTGCTGTGCTCTGAGCCCGCATGTCAGAAACCTCCCACTGCCAGGGCTTATAGATTGCCCTGTGAATGCCTGATTTCTGTCGCTATTCAAATCCTTCTTGTTGAGTAGTATCCATTTCTACCCTTTCCAAAAATTCAGTATCTAGCCTGTCATCATCGTCAGAAAAAATAATTCCCACGCATTTAATCTCAGAAACCTGTTCTCAGCTGCTCCCCATTTCAGTGATTTGCCCATTGAAACAAGACAAGAAAATAGATAATAAAACGAAGATAAAGCACAAGCTTATATATCGTGGTACCCGATACATTGTTCTCCATTTATTACGTTAATCGTTTCGACTTGAAGGGTTACACCATTTGCCACTCAGAACACATACGTTCGTTCCATTTACCATAAACTCGTTGCAATCTTCTGAAATGCATAATTCGTTAGCGTATTTAAATTAAATAAAAAAAATGAATCCGATGATGACTCACGCTTTGAATGACAACAAAAATAAAACTCAGCATTCAGCAAACTCCATCAAAATCATCGAAACGCGATACGTTGCAGAAAAATCAAAAAATTTATCAAGGATTCTATTTACAAAAAAAAATATAAAGTTTCGCCTTTCGTATGGCATCTATTAGTAAAATTCAACGCCGCATGACAAAGAGAATTTGTGATCTCATTATCCCCAGATTTTGTTATCAATAACCTCGTAGATGTAGTGAAATTTACATTTTCCTCTCGAAATATCTTTTCAAAAAACCGGAACATTTTTTTCAAATGATTACAAAGAGCAGTTGGGGTGGAAGGTTCACAGAATTTAAAAAATAAACATTCGGTTTCAGTTGAGTTTTATAGCACATTCAACAATGGGTGTCTCTTTTACCATAAATTCTTATACCGTCGACTTTTTCGTACTTCTCCTAGGTATTTTTCCAGAGGGGGTTCACTTGCTATAAAAATATTCATACTGTCTACGTCAATTTTTTCGCGTCTTGAAATTTCTGGTATATTTTATAGATATCGTTTTTTAATTTTCAGCTTGTTATAGGATTCGGCAACATCGACAATTCGCGTTGCATGGCCGAATCGAGTTACAAATCGATTTTTTCTATTTCGGCAATAATGAACTTTTGGATGAATCTTTTTATTGGAGTGACATAACCGTGGTATTTTTCGTGCTGCGGGGCCAAAATCGGTGTCAATTTTGAAAACTTTCTATAGATTTTGTCCCTTGAGTACCTGTTTTGGGCAACACGCGAAATTACCTGATATCAGACGGCCATCAGACACAATGTAAAATAGACTCATGGATGAATCAGACCGACAAAAGGATTATTCGGCAATAAATAATTGTTCAAGAAGATTCTCCGGAGCGAATTTATATTGAAAGTAGTGAACGTTTGAAGAATTTTTCTGTTGAAGTGGCACCCGTTGTACGAAACAAACGTATAAAGTTGCATTTACTTTGTCAGAAAAACACATTTCGTT
Source organism: Pseudolycoriella hygida (assembly GCA_029228625.1). Lineage (NCBI taxonomy): Eukaryota > Metazoa > Arthropoda > Insecta > Diptera > Sciaridae > Pseudolycoriella > Pseudolycoriella hygida. Next base: position 130,647,386 of record CM055406.1, read on the forward strand.
GCACACATAACAATAATAATAAATAAACAACGTGCATGCAGACTGTTTATAGTTGCATTTTGTATATACCTACCAGTTTTGTCGTCATATTCTGAGACTGTTTTTCGTTATATGATAGCGTTAGGAGCATACATGAAGCTTAAGTGACTGAAGTTCATTGTATTGAATTGCTTGTTAATCACTTTTCGTTACACCAATGTTTGTTAAATGTTAACAATAGTCATGAGTGTGCTCAAGTCTACGGATTCGATTTCTTATGAAGCATTTTTTTTTTAAATTATTTCATAAAAAACTAAATCTGTTCACCACCCGGCATTCAAGTAAATATTTTCAATTACAACTCGAATTGCCATAAGATAAAACAGAGAAATTATATCAAAAACATAACCAAGGACCCGTACGTATCAGAGTAGATGTGGCAAACAGAAAAGATGTGGCAAACAGAATAGGTGTGGCAAACAGAGTAGATGTTGCAAAAAGACTCGAACGTATAATATGGAAATGAGCAAACAATCCAATGTTTTGTGCTCTTTTATGAATATAGAATTTCATTTTAAAAAATCTCTAAAAATTACCCAAAGTAATGTCAAAGACCCTACCGAAGTGCGTCTGAGACCATTGATTTGATTTTTGATCACAATTCTAGAAGTTGCTTTATCCCGAGATTTGATAATTTTTCCCTAAAACCCTGAAACACGTGTTCTTTAAAATTTTATTCTTTACAACTTTGCCTTTGACAGTAAATCTCCATATTGCATAGTTCAGCAAATATAGACGAAAAACCATCTGCTTTCGTATATGGCCAAGCAGCAAGAACTCAATTTAGTCCATTCCATTGGTCCCAGTGCCCAGACCACTGACACAATTTCCACAAACATTTTTTTTCCAGTTTTGTGAGATCAGAATAATGATTTCTTTTGACACCAATATGAACAATTTTCGTGCTATACTTGCTGAGATATTTGCGAAAATGTTTCACCGACCCTCGGAAAACCATGTTTTGGTCACTTTTTCGGCCATATCTACGAAACCACTTGACCGATTTTGCTCATCTTCGAACTTGAATCATAGGATAGATGTACATTGTACCTTTCAGAAGCAAAATCAGGCTGATCGGTTGAACCGCTTGGAAAAAAGTGGAGATGGACGGACAGACAGACGGACATTTTTTTATTGTTGATTCGTCATCTCTAGACGATAATGGATGCATCCACCCAACTCCTACTTCATGCTGCAATAAAATTGTTCGTAGTAAACGTTTAGATCTTTGTACTTCGTACGGGTCCAATAAACACGATTATGGGTCCCTCATGACCATAATAGTTTTCTTATAATTCACTTAAATTTAGGGCTGCAGAAGTAATAGTGTTCATTGATGAAAGCGAGCTCGGTAAGTCAGTGACTAAATGCAAGTAAATGCCACAAATAAAATGCTGCAAACATAAAAAAGTAACAGCTAGTACTGTATCATACCACAATGAGTAAACTATTTTAAATGTCTTACCTGAAACGGCACCAGTAATGTACGTATTTCCTCAAACAATTTGACCGATGGTTTCATAGGCATGAATGTTTCTTTCAAGTTTCGCAGCAACACATCAAAACAAATTTAAGTCAGAGATGGGCTAATAGGGTGGGTCAAGAAATGGAAAATGTTTCTTTTTCAACTCTGGACCTATTTTCATCCACGTATTCAATCATTTATAGCATTTTGTGTCAAAAGAAAAATTTTAAAAAGTCCAGCTATTGCTGAATTTTTTCCAGTTTTCGTGAGATTAGTAATCTAATGGGTTCGCCATAGCTAATATAAGGTGTGAATTTTTCTACTATTCGCTGTTATGAGTTCCTTAGGGTTAAAGGAAAACACACAGCAAAAGAAAGTGAGAAATTCGTTGCAAACATATTTTTCTGAGAACAAATAGCCTCTGATAAGAACCGATAGTAAATGTAAATTGTTTTTTGATAAATTGGGCTCATTTTGAAGGATATTAAGTACAGATTCATGTGTAAAAGGAATTTGAAAATCTACTTCATAGTTTCGATCAGGGTGACCACAGAATTCCACCATTAAACCAACGGTGCACGGAGGGGGCTAAGTAGAACTTGAATAATAATCAAAGGTAGCCTCAGATTTTTACTCGCAGGTTTGCAGTTTGTGTCGAGGGTAGAACAAGTACATAAATACTTGAAAATATAAAGTTTCTGTGTTGTCGGGTTAATTACAAAGTGTGTCACATCGATCCATCCTAATATGCACTCATAGACATTTAGCTGCACACATTCCAACTTGACTTACTTATTTGTCAATGTTGTAATCTACCGAACTATCAAGCAAATAACGTGAATTTTGTTTTCAATTTTTTCAGGATTTTGAATAATCGACACTTTGCTCTGCTTCAATATGGACAAAAGCAACAAAAACGCAGCGCCAATACCGAAACCACGAAACCACTCACAATCAACGGCGGAATCGTCGCCAACGCCATACGAAAATGTCTCCATCGATCTTATTAACAAATCAATTAACATCAACGCCGACAACCTTCAGAATAGCGTCAAACCAAAAGTCCAAGACAAAACTTTCATTCTGCCGTCGGTGAGTAAAAGTGAACCATACCGCAATGTGATCCAAGAAATGTATAATTTAAACAACAACAAGGAGAATGCCAAAACTTCGGAAGAATCAAACAAACTTAGCAATTTGCATGAAATTGTGCCCAAGCCAGTTCCGGCGCCGAGACGGATTGTCACCGAGCAAGTCTATGAAAATACGAGCCAAACGTGCAGCGGTGCAACCAATTTTTATGTGCAAGAATCTTCTTCGGGCGTAATAAGCAAAACACAAAACACGCCGAGAAAGGCTCCACCCCCACCAGAAAATAAGAAAATTGATATTCCACAGAAAGAGGTGGTTAAATCGGAAAGACGTCGTAAAAGCGTCACATCTACCATAATCGATGATGTGGACAATGGCACCAGACCTCCTCTAGTTAAATCGACGTCGTCCACTTCAATGAATTCGAATAATAGCAGCAATTCCACGGAAACGTCTCCAAAGTACAATAATCCATCACCGAGCGTTCTTCTAAAATCGTTGAGTGCAACATCAAAGCTACTATCGGAGTCGATATCGGAACGAGTCAACACGAAAACCAAGGAAGCCAAACATAAACTCGACAAGATTCAGAAATCGTCCCGAGAAAAGTTAACTGAAACAACTAAAACAGCAACGACAAAGTTAAAAAACGTTCGCCAGAAATTGGGTGACAATTTTTCGTTAGGACGTCAGGATCCTAAGATTCCACAATTTTCCCCAGATAGACCGCAGACAGTGCCACCCAATGATCCAATATTTAACTCCATTTCGTTTCACAGTCCCCTGAAACACAAATCTAACAATTCGTATAATTTGGCTGCAGCTGAATCGTCGTATGAGATTCCCAAAGCGGTGAGACCGTACCCATTTGACTTAAATGACGATTCGAGCCCACCCACTTATGAGGAGAGCCAAGAAGAGAGTTTATCGAAAGGTAGTTCGCTCAGTAGTTGTTCAGATTCACCAGGTTTTGTACGAAACACAAATTTGACTCAAAGTCTACAAGCGTGCAATAGACAAATGGAACAAAATCCTCTGCCAGCAATGCGTACGAAGAACAAAAGTGAAAACAACTTGAATGACGAGGTTACACCTTTGTATCCGTCGTTGTCATCAATCGTTGACGATATTCCGTGTCCCAATTATCCACCGCCAATTTTAAGCAATTCAACAGACGGACTTTATGGAAAGTTGTTGAAATCAAACTATTCGAGTAGCACGGAAAGTGAGTCACCGGTTCGTGCACCAACTCGAACGAAACGTCGAAAGGACTATGAGACAACGGAGATCCGTTCGAAGCCGTCTCGTAATCTCGATAACATTTCGACTAGGGCAACAGCAGACTCAGACGAATTTGTAATTTCCGCACGCAAATCTATGGAACGCTTACCCAGAGTTTTCTCCCGGGATGTTTCCATCGATTTCAGTGAAAAGATTCGAACATCCAAAGAAACAAACGAAAATCCAATGAAAAGCGATTCATGGTCTTTTTACGATGTGAACAATGACGACGACCGGAACAGTTCGCCATCGCCGGAACCAATTTACGCCAACGAACAGAACTGTGATATACTTGAACCGGTTTATGGCATGATCTGTGACATGGAATCAACCGATGGAACATTACTGAAACCAGAAAGTGTTCCGCGTAAAAAGACTACGCAGCCAAAAACTATTACGGAGGAGTCGAGTAGCGATGTTATCAGAGAATTCGATCCACTGATAGTCTCAACGGTGGACGAAATATTCGCAAACAACACAAGTAACGAGTTGCTACTTTTGGAGACCCTTTTAGGCGAAGGAACTTATGGCCCAATGGTCAACGATACCAACGAAGATCACGACAGTTCAGATTTATCGGACGACGATGATGAACTTGTGACTCCTAATGTGGCAACTATCCCGGATCCTCCTAAGCGCCAGGATTCTTTAAATATAGCATCAACATCAACGGTAGCAACTAAAGTAGTAGCAAAGCCAATCACATCCGAACCTTCAAACCGTCCATCAGTAATTATTCATCAAAACATGAGTCTCAGATCTGACAGTGTGGAAAATATGCTAGCGGAAGATATTGCGGTTGAGCCGTTTTTAGCGAAATGTGATGATGAGTCGGCTTTGCCGTTAACAGTTGATCTGAGCCGACCGACACCTTCTCAATCAAATTGGTTCATCAACGAAGATTTCGAAGGTGCTGCAGCGACGCCACCTTCATTGATTACATCCAACAATCAAGTTATTGTACCCAAAAAGAAACGAGAGGAAAAGTCGACGGATAAAGTTATCAAAAATGTACTCAAACCACCTGCGAAAGATGACAAACTAAGCAGCGATCCACCATCTTATAGTGAAGCTGTCGGCGAGGCTCAAAACGATCCTAAGCACAACAAATCTTCAATGAAGTCAATGTTTTCAAATGTTTTGAATAAAATGGAGGGTATAAACTTGAGCATAAAACGGAAACCTAGCTTTAAGGGTTCAAAGAACGACGTCAAAACATTAATTGAAATGGTTCCGAAGCCTCCGCTAACCACTCGGTTAATTTTACATGAAGGACATTTAATTCGACTACCATCGGGAGTGGTGGACGATATTTTAAAAGAACAGCACTTCCGCAAGGCGTACATCCGAGACCGAAAGTTTCAGGCGTATTTCGACAAAGAATTAAAGACGGCGAAAGAGAACTTCCCACTGGAACATATAACAACCATACAGTGTGTGAGCACACACAAATTCACAAACAATAACATGGACGTTCATTGTTTCGAGATAACTACATCCGTTCCCAAAGGTCAATCGTTTAGCATGTCAAATCCTAATGTTGTTGTGTCGAATTCAGATTCCGGAAATGCTAAAAGTATAAGAGTTTGTCATTTATACGGCGTTAACAAAGAGGCGGAACGGTACGTTTGGATGCAAAAGTTGTTGGACAGCATGACTGACGTTTTTCCAGCGTGCTATACTTGCAAATTCTACAGAGCCGGATGGTGTTATCTCAAGGTATGCCACTAGCCCTTAAATTCTGTTGTCTAAAATTCAATCTCTGCAGAATTCCATCACTTCGCAATGGTCCGGTGCCTGGATTTTGTTGCAAAAAAATAAACGAAAATTGGTTTTTTATTCCAATTCCGAAATGAATTTAGAGTGTATGGACTTGCGAAAAGCTAGATGCTTAGTACTTAAAGACAGCGATGATTCCATAAAGAATTTACACATTGAAGCCGGACCCATGTTGATGATCGATTGTCCACCGCATTCTCTATACATGATAATGGCATCACCGCGAGAGACAAAGGTAAGTATTTTAAGTTCATAAAGTAGCTCCTTCCATTGTATTATCCCTGCATGCAAATGTTCTCAAAATATTGTGACAAGACAATGCATGCAGTCACTGCGATGTTAATATGTTGCCATACCAAGTGGAATCAGTGAGCTTCACTCTTGTAAATCTCAATTCTTCTCTTTGTTCACTAGTCTCCATTTCATGCGTAGCTTAGATCCAAGGTCTGACGACAAAACGACTTACCTCCGAAAATTGCCAACGTTTCGGTTCGGAGATTATTCCGGATGAAACTTTTTTTTAATACTCAAACTCTGAGGCTGCTATTCCGCCTTGCCTCCTACTGTTCGTCAATAGAGACAACTGTTATTTTTTATAACTTTTTTAACTATAATACATCCTCTTCATCCTCTAGGTCTGGCGCCACATTATAAAAGAAGTGGCACATAACAACGGACCATCACTAAAGGAGCAACAACTTACTAAAGACGATGTACCGGTCATTGTGGACAAATGTATCAATTTCATTTATGCCCAAGGTAAGCGCTTACTCGAGTAGGTAAACCAATTTCAATTAGCTTTGGAATTTGTTGAACAACACTGTTGAGCACCAGCCCGCTTTCTTGAATTGTGTTTACATCATGGAATGAAGAAGGCTGCCCGGTTTTACAAATCGCTTTATGAGAAAGTAGTAACAATACTTTTCAACTTGTCACCAGCCCATCTCTTTCGACTTTATGCTATGCGCTATGGACTCACAAGGCATCTGCATGTTTGTTTCACCTGTTTCTTCCATTCTCACTTGTAGAAATCAAGGAAGGACGCTGGTGCCAAAATTGGATGCTGCTGTATTTTTGTTCTCATACTCCCATCGATTTTGGCGTTATAGATTTTTGACACCAAACAAGTTTTTTATGATTTTGTGTAGTTGCCAATTTATGCACTTCATCGCGAAATTTCGTATAATTTGACATAAGGCGTCCGTCGTACTAAACACGTAGTTAAAGGACTCCCTAAAAGACTAAACCTTACTTGAGAAACTCTCTCTCTAATAATGACATAATGAGATGATCCGATACTAAGGAGAGATAATTTATCACAGGTTCAATGTCGGAAGGAATATACAGAAAATCTGGCTCCGAGAATTCGATAAATAAATTGCTGAAGCTTTTCCGCACTGACGCATTCAGTGTGCAAATAACTCGAACGGAATATAATGAACACGATGTTTCCAATGTATTGAAGAGATTCATGAGAGACTTACCGGACAGATTACTGGGAAAATATACGGCTAGTTTTATCAGCGTCACAGGTAGAGTAATCGTACAACACTTTCAATTCGTTGGGATAACTCGATAATTTTTACACAGAAATGAGGACTAAGTCGGAGAAAGTTAAGGCTTACAAAGAACTCTTGTCACGTCTGCCGACGATCGAGTACCAAACGTTGAAGAAATTGATAGCACACTTGCATTTCATCCAATCGCAAAAGATTCGAAACAAAATGGGAGTTGACAATTTGTCCATCATTTGGGGGCCGACACTTTTGCAAGACAAGGTAAGTGGCAACCAAATAACAAGCGTTTCGGTTCAAATAAAACTTTGTTTTTCTTTTTGACAGAACGCCGAAATGCAATATTCGCAAAAGGAAGCAGATGTCATCATTGAACTGATTTGCCTCTATAAAAACTTGTACCAACTGACGAGTGACGAATTGGCGAAAGAACAAATAATGCTGTCTGTTCTACAGAAGTATCATGCGGCAGCTGAAAATTTGTCGGACACTGTTAAACAGTCTGGCGATTTAAAAGTGTGGATAACATTAGACGGAAATCCCGACAATGAGATTGAGGTTCGTAAAACATTTAAAATTTTCAATTTCTTGAAAGACATTTCTAAATAAATTAGGAGAAACCTCAAGTCAATGTTACGTTAACACCAACGAAAACCGTTTACGATGTGTGCAAGGAGTTAGCGTCGAAAATAAATCGGCCCCCATTTGCGATTACGCTCAGTGAAATAATACTGAACGGTGCCTTGCAACGGCCTCTGCACTACTCAGAAAAACTTTTCGACGTTGTACTCAAGTGGTCGTATTGGCCAGAGTGCGATCGCAAAGACAATTTCCTTCGGCTGCGGCCGATGAAATTTTTAAAAGATGTTGAACGTGCCTTGAAAAATTTGCCAACTGTTTCGCCGAATAAGGAATTGAAATTTGCTGATTGTAAGACAAAGGCCTTTAAGTCGTACACATTGGAGCTGGTCGGCGACCGAATTACGGTAATGAAAAAGGAGAAGAGTGCGGTTGTTCAAGTTAAGGAAATTAATTTGAGACATGCGACCGCCTACATTGGCTGTGAAAAAAAACGTGACTTCCAATTGCGATGGGCTATTACACTAATCGAATCGGATCCAAACACTAACATCATGAGGTACAAACAAATCGACATTCCAATCGAGTTACGTCATTCACCATTTTTTGTTTTGTTTTCAGAACGAGAGATTCTCCATACATCGGACATGTCATAGCTGGCACCAATTCCAATGACTCATTGGTCTGGTATTCAAGCATTTTGCATAGTTTATACGGTGACAACATTACGCCAAACCCGGAGATCGTAATCGAATAGATAAATTGTTTAGGACATTAAATTAGAGATTAAAACAAGGAATTCGTCTCACTAATTGTACGTACGAATTTGAAACGGTCATAGACTTAAGATTTTGTTTTTATCCGACAAATTAAGCAATTTTTAGGTAAAAGAAATATTCTACGAATTATTGATCCAAATAACTATTGGACAATGCGCTGGAATCCCCTTGTGCCTGAAATATTTTCGCTGTCTAAAATTATTAAAAGTACGAAAAAAACTGCACCGCAATCCTAAAGTGACAAAGTGGTGGCAAAGATAACATTTTTTGCATAAGAAAAAAAAAGGTCGAAGAAGGCGATTCGCTTTTGTTTTGTCTTCTTATTTTGTCATTTTCTCTTATGGCGTAAAACCGGTGGTCAAATGTACAAATACTCGCTCTCAATACAACGACGGCTTAAGGCGCTAAGTTTGGGGTGAAGCTTCATGTGCGCAGCTGTATGAAACATAGTTTTTGAGTTTTTTCATAAATTCGTAGATTTCGTAGATTTTTATGTTACGCACTCAATCATTCGGCACTTTTGAGTAATTGTCGGAAGATAATTTCCCGCACTATATTTCATCTCGCCTAACCAGGCTCTGACAAGGAAAGAATCTGATATGTTGAAACAAAACAAAAAGTGATTTTCTTTTAGAGACGAAGTCCATTATTGTAATGATAAGTATGCCAGACGCCAATCGTCCATACCAAACGACTCTCTTCGAAATAATATGGTTGGTCGGTTGCAAACTTTTAAAATCATGAACTGAACAGTCATTGTAAGTTATAATTCTTCACTTGTTGCAGATTCATATTGAGTTCCTCAAATTGTTTCGAAGTCAAACAGTTGCCTATTGGTTTCACTGCTCAGCTAAATTCGAGGCTTCCAGATTCGAAGGTCGAAACCATTGGTGCAGAGGTTTGAAATTCGCTCTGATGGTTACCGTTGGGAGATAATGAAGATGATTTCTGCGGTCTAGCAGTTCTCGGTGTTCAAACAAATAAGAGATAGCTAAACCTGTCGTCAGCGTTCCGGCGAAAGAGTTGATGGACCTTCTATTCAGATGTTTTTCACTCCATTATAAAGTTTGTAATTGAGTCAATTTTAACTAGTGTTATGACAGAATACTGTCTTGAAGCTTAAAATGAGTTTTTTAACAATTTGGTGTCACATCACTGAAACGAACAAATGTAAATGGTTAGTTAACGCTCTCATATTCTCGGTGTTGCCAGATTAAAACCAACTTACTGTGGCATTAGCAATGTAACCTTTATTGATCGGTGAATGAGCTGGACTAAGAAATCCGCTGACTGACAATTTTGCTTTCGCTTTTACGGATACTTTAGTTCATTGAAGCTGATTGCAATTTTCGTATCTCATTCGCAATCATCCACTCACGACTTCGAAACATCTTCTGGTCTGGTTGAATCTTGCTTCCTTCCTTTTATTACTGAAATTCGAGCTCAAGTTGACAACATTGATAGATAATCCAAAATGACCATCTTTTTCTCGTAATGACTAGGCGTATTCTCACAGAAATAAAATGTTCATACTACATGTTGATTCATTGTTACGTTTCACAGAAAATACTTTGACGTCGTAAAAATTGTGTCTACTGTTCAATGAAATTACAATGAGCGAACGTTTCTACGTGAGTTGAGTGGCAACGAATGTCCCGTTAGTTAAAAGCTGCTTAACGCATCTGATAGAAAAAAATGTTTCGTTGCATGAAATATTGTTTCGAATTCGCGGATGTTTCGTACAATCAATTTTCGTCATCTAAGTTTAAAGTCTTTTAGAAAATATTGAATTTATTATTATTGTAAAGTTAGGTCAATGGGAAATTTTTTTATTGTTATTTTGAAAGTTTATTGTATTTTATAAAAACACGTTCAGCCATTGCCATGAATAAAAAAATGTAAAAATTTTTTGTTTTTGTTCTTATGAAAGACTTTATCCGAAAAGTTACGTGGGAACGCTGCAAGCTCTAGGTTCGATTTCTGCGTGCGTTGGCAGTCTGTAGAGAAAGATAAGAAAGTAAAAGTATCAGGTAAGTGGACCTTTGCCTCCGCCGTCCGAGCCAAGATCAAAATACAACCATAACAGAGAGAAATTTCGAGCGCTAGTAATCTAGTGAAATTAACTTTTATGAGTCAAAGATTTTCTGTAGTAAAGACGTATATCAAATTGCTCTTACTAATTTTGATACAAATTGTAGTAAAATCACTGTGCCGTGAGTAGATTTTAAATTTGTTAAATGTTGGATGTTCCACACACAGGCTAACATAGCGATTGGGTGATGTTTTATTGTTGTTTGAACGAATTTCTCAAAAATATATCGCAGAATTGTATTTTTGAGTTGACGGTTCATTGACCGGTGCATCAACGCATTAATTAGCTTGAGTGTAGACAGACGAATGCTTGTGAGTTGACACCAAAACCACTTACCTGAGTCTCTTGTTTGTGCTGTCTCTTGAATCAGTGATTCCTGAGTTTCACAATTGGTCGAGGTCCAGAGACGTTTTCTGTTGCTACTCGTGGAAAATTCGTTTTTGGATTGTTGTTTTGTTTTGTTTTGTTTTGATTTAACTCAAAACATTAGTTTCGTCAGCTGTCACACAGTTTTATAGCATAGCCGTCGTAGCTAACGAGCCGCCAAACTTCTGGTGGGAATTTTGAATTAAATAATATTTGGAACTTTCGAAAAGCGAATAACTTATAGTTCGGTGTTGGGAGTCCAGAGCTACAGAATCATAGTTCGGTGTTGGGAGTGTACATAGTCCAGAGCTATTCAGTGAAAATTCGACTGGAGGAGTAATCGAAATCATTGGAGAAAGCTCTGCGTATGTGAACCCCGCGGCTTCGGATTTGGATTTCGTTTGTATTCGCTCTTTCGAACATCAACGACGGCGTATGCTAGCACACCCTATCATCGATATGGCGAGCAACCATTTATGTACGGATAGCTGTTTCACAGCTAGGACATCGGACAAGTACACTCTAAATTGCTTTCTATGTGATAAGAAATGCAATTTAAAGTGTTTCGATTTATTATCGCAACATAAGCTATTATCATCATCTAACAACACGGTATTCATGTGCTACAAATGCATCGAACGCATTTCCAAAATCAGGCAAAATCAACGAAAGTCAACAGAACGAAACTCATTAACGACATTTTCCAAAGAAAACGATAGCACATCAACCAGTACGACTAATGCTCCAGCTAACAGAAATGATGATCTCACTGTATCATCAATTATGTCTTTATTGAACAAGATGAATGAGAATATCTTACGACTGAATTCGAATGACAATGAAATGAGACAGCAGATGGTCAGCACTAATGAGACTTATCACAATGACATCCGGGTGGAATTATCAGCAATAAATCGTAATCTTGTCAACTTACAGGCGAAAGTAGACGATAAGGAATTGGTTCGATCAAAGAATGAAAACCAGACGACATCATCAGTGATGGAAAAATTGAATGCGATTGATAGCCGGATACAATCTACTCCTACACCTTTATCATTTAATACAACAACTAATCACAATGCCCTCCCGAGCTGTCGCAGAAAATCCTCATTGATGGAAGACCCCCAGAATTGGTCTTTTTCATTCAACCAACCAACATTACTAGCGGAGAACAGTGAATTATATCATCTGCTCCATGGATTTGAACAAAACACTTGGACATCATTCGACTATTTAACTCGCAAGATTAATGAGAACACCGAAGCTGTACTGAATATAAAATCTAGTTGTCAAGAGGTCAACTTGAAGAACATGGATGCGCTACACAATATCGAGTCTGTTTCCCGTATTTTAAATTCGAAAAATATTCAACAGCAAATCAGCTCTCCGGTAGTGGATTCAATTGCAGTGGACACATTACAACAGATCAACGATAAATGTGAATCCATCGAGAACAAGCTGTGAACAATCGACTTGAACACCTATTGTCCTCCAGTTCAACGTTTACTGAATACCAAGGATGATAATGACCGGTCCGCTCAATTTCTACGTAATCGACATTTCGAAAGTATCGATGCAAATACAAATGGAACCAATTCCTCGGTGATAGAATCCCATCCAGTTGTTATTGGTTCCACAGACTGTCCTCACGATTCTATTACTAGTGGTCTTTTGGCAATCAACCGCCCTTTAACGAATGCCATGGATCAACCGTCCAACACCAACAATTCAATTATGAACAGTTTACACTTGCTTGGAGGAAATATTCGACGAACTAGTCTCGACAAAGCGTTCCATATCTCGCCGTTCGATATAAGTGTCACGCCCGCAAGGATTACTGACTACATAGCTGCAAATGCTCTCATTGACAGGAAGCGTATAAAGATACGCAGGCTGACGAAACAAGGACAGGACATTTCGGCGCTGAGACACATTAACTTTAAGATAGAGACCGATGATGCTATCTCCGAAATCATATCGAAAGCCACTTTTTGGCCAGATCATGTGACTATAAAACCATGGATAGACCGGACCTCATCTAGAAGTTCATCTATGCCTTTTTTAGCCAACAAACTGACGTAATTGAACCCTCTGATTCGGTTGAAATGAATCCTGTTTTGTCGAATTCTCGTATGTCTCTATATTACAACAACATTCGAGGGATGAGTAGCAAGAAAGACGATATTCTGCTGTCAACAACGTGCGACTATGATCTGATCGTCCTGTCTGAGACATGGTTAGATAAGAACAAATTTAGTGCTGAGTTCTTTCATCAGCGTTTCATCGTTTACCGTAAAGATAGAGAGTACTCGAACATTAGTGCTAGCAAAGCTGGAGGTGTGCTGATCGCAGTTGATTCTAAATATGACAGTGAAATTGTTGATGTACCGGAACTAAAACCACTCGAAGCATAAGGATTCATCTTCGGTCAACTAACTCCAACTTCTACGTATATGGATTATACATTCAATACGGATCCTCTGAAGAAGTTTATTCATCCCATTTGAGAGCAATTAAAGCTGCACATTCGATGATTAATCATGGCGACATCTTTCTTGCCATCGGCGATTTTAACATGTCTTCTGTTAAATGGCACGCCAACGAAGATGGATTTGATTTTTTGCCGCTGATTGGAGACTCTACATCGATTCAGGCTAACATTGCGAGAGAAATGACTTCAACTCTTCTGAGCTGCGGTCTATTTCAAATGTCCGACTTACAGAACTCACCACGAAATGTTCTCGACCTCGTCTACACCAACATGCCTGAGCTGTTCCTTGTCAGTCCAGCTGATCTTCCACTGATCCCAGGTTCATCACAGGACGTTGCGCACGTGCAAACTCAATGTTTGATCGAATGTGAACCGGCTGTTTATTCTGCCTCACCATCCACTGAGCAGATCTATTGCTTCAAGAAGGCTCCATACGGCTTAATCCGTGAAGAACTTGCAAAAATTGATTTCGACGCCCTGTTTGATGGAAAGAATTCAGACGAGATGTTGAATGCTTTCTATGACGAGTGCTACCGGATCCTTGATCTCCTGGTACCAAAGGCAACGCTTCGTTTGTCGAATCATCCGATATGGTTTGATGGCAAACTGATTAATCTGAAGAACAGGCGTAACCGTGAGTATAAAAAGTTCCTCAACCGATCTGCCATTGACCCGAAAAATGCAGACAACTCTTCATTCATTGCTGTTAAGAATGAATTTGAAAGATACCGTGACGATCTGTATAACACCTTTCTGCGTGATCTCGCATCTACCTATAAGAAACAGCCAAAAAAGTTCTGGAACTACATCAATTCAAAATACAAGAAAACGATCCTACCTGGTAAAATGACACTTGGCGATGAAGTTGCAACGAATGACACTGAAAAAGCAAACTTGTTTGCCAAATATTTTGCTTCCGTATACAAGCGATACCCCGATGATGACAAAGAGATGGTTGAACTGATCTCGTTCATTAACAGTAGAGACGATATTGGGTTCACAAACATCACGATCACCCACGATATCGTGAAGAAAATCCTTTTGAGTATGGACTTAAGCAAAGGTGTTAGCCCAGATAAGATGGCTCCCCTGTTCCTCCGTGAATGTGCAGATGAATTGTCCCATCCACTAGTGATGATTTACTCGAAGTCATTAATGGAATGTCACTACCCTGATCGCTGGAAAATGGGTCACTTAACTCCAGTATTTAAGTCAGGCAAGAAGAGTGATGTCACTAATTACCGTGGGGTATGCCTCGCCCCTAACTGTGCCAAAGTGTTTGAGATTGTGATTGTGGAACATTTGAAGTACAACGTTTTCCCGCATTCAACACCGACTCAACATGGATTCTTCCCAGGTCGAAGAGTTGAATCTAACCTGATGGAGTTATCGATATTGGTTCACGAATCCTTTGACAACAACCAACAAACCGATATCTTCCTTGCTGACATACACAAAGCATTCGACGTTATTCGTTCAGTCCGATTAGTGAAGAAGATGTCAATCGTCAAATACCAGCTATGCAATTCGATTCTTCTGTGGTTCTGTTCCTTCCTGTCAGGCAGAAAACAAAAGGTGAAGATAAATTCTTGTAAATCCGATGCGATCGACGTACTCTCTGGGATTGGTCAAGGATCTGTTCTGGCAGCTCTATTGTTCGTTATCTTTTTTGATGATTCGGATTGTCCACCTGGTCCTACTAGAGACATCAACTTTGCTGACGACAAGAAAATAGTTCACAACAGCATATCAACGATCGAAGATACTCACTCAATGCAAAAAGCCATAAACAACTTTATAAAATGGTGCTCCGACAACGATCTTGAGCTCAATGCCAGCAAATGTAAAGTTATCACCATCCACCGAAAACGTTCTCCAGTCCTGGCGAACTATCATATAAATGGCGATGTGATTGAACGTGTTAACTGTACGAAAGACATCGGTGTAACGTATGACGACGACTATACTTTCAATGGACACCTTGAATTGGCAGTCAAGAAAGCCATGGCAATGCTTTCGTTTGTGAAACGCCAATGCTACGCTAGGTTCAACGTCGATACAGCCAAGATGCTATATTCAGCCATAGTCCGTTCGCATCTAGAATTTGCCAGTACGATTTGGTCACCGCACCACTCGGTTCACATCCAATCCATAGAAAGTGTCCAAAGACAGTTCGTTTTATATGCAAACCGTAATCGTCGAGTCGAAGGCGATTCTAATCCATATCGTATTCGTCCATATGCTGAAAGATGTGAAGAACTTCAGCTCGTTTCACTTTTGAGACGTCGGACCGATGCAGCGATATTTTTCATTCATGATGTTCTCACAGGGAAACTAAACTGTCAGTTTATCCGTGATAAACTCATATTGAACGATGGCACGCGAATGCTACGTATATCTTCATTGATTAGAATCACTGGTAGTGCCCACGAGTATTCACAATTGTCACCACTAAACTTCGCATGTCGACTATTCAATATTGCTGCCAACCACATCGATCCGACCTTTCCGTCACGTGAATTCAGAAGAGAAGTCCACAAGCTTGATGACTCGGTGTTCGGTACCTTCGGCCTTGTTGGATGATGTGTTTGTTTTGGTGCTTTCTTTTCACAAATATCATTTAAAACCGAAAGCACTTACCCAGTGATTAACCTTTTCCATTTATCTGATGTTTTCCAAAAAATTAAATTTATTTTCTGATTGCACAGTTTACTTTTCGCCGGAGTTTCTGTAATTGGTTGGCCGTTACTACATTCTGGCCCCACTTCGACGTATTCTATGACGACTGATTTATTTGATACGATTTACGACGATATACTATTTTTGACGATACGCTTTAGTTGAATTTGCTTTTTCACTTTTGACGAATTTTTTTTTTCTTTAAATTTTTGACTTAGATTTACTCGATCTTAACTATTTGTTGTTTGTTGTTTTGAATTTGTTTTTCTATGTTCTATCTATGTTCGTTTTTTAACGTTTTTTGATTTTTTACTTTTCGATTTAGACATTTGTACAGATACGCTTAATTTATTGTATTGTAACGTTTTGATGGTTTTTTAACGAGGTCTATGACAGCAGTCATAGACACTCTTTTTCCATGTCATCTAGAAGATAGAAGACAATAAAATGCAATTCATCAACTGTTAACTTTCAACTTTTTCAGCTGTTTTTTTGCGTTATCTCTGATTGTTTGCATTAGTGATGATTATTTATATTACCACTAAAACGGTGAATGTTGCAACGTTCAATAACGTGGTCCACCGCTTGGACTTTGCATATTCCTGATTCAATGAAGTGCAGTGAGAGGTGTAACATTCTTAGCCCTTGTGGCGTCTCACAACATAACAATCTATACAAATTGTACGTTGTATTTAAAATAAATAAGTCAGAATTCATTCAACTCCGAATGACGAAACCAGGCTCGACAAGTAAGATCCATGCTGCTTACACATCTACTTTTGGATCATTTACCAGATATTTTTGGAATATAAATGCTCAGAATCTCAGAATCTCCGAGACGGAAGTCGCATGCTAGTCGATGCTCATCCAACATCGATGTAAATGGGCAGACTGACATTTTGCGGCTTCTCATCGCTTTTTAAATTTGGGTGTCCGTCACGCGGGTATGTCTTACACATGGGCCTATGATTGCTCAGAATACCAATATTGTAACGCCAATAAGCAGCAGAGGCTCTTAGTTCCCCTTCACCCTCGGACGCCATTATGTCATAACTGGAATTCGTTAAAGGTGGCGGCGGTGGTTTTTGACATCTGCATCGTCGCACCGACTTACTTACTTAACCGAATCTACAGCCCATTAAGTATCCACAGCTAAAGGCCAAACATTCTTCCAGCTGGTTGCTGTTACAATTTTCAGGTTGGCAAAAGCTACATCGCATCATCTGGATTTTGGTCGCCCTGCATTTCCTTTACCTTCCGGTTTGTTTTCGGAAAGTTACATCGGGACACGGTTGAGCGTATGGATAGCTCTACATGACCAAGCCATCGTATCTCTCTTTTTCACACATTTCTGAAGAAGTTCCTGTTTAGTGTTTACAGGGTCTCTGACTTGATATAAAATACTGTGTACAAAAACAAAAGAATTTTATTCATTTTCATAAAATGTAATAATTGCAAAAATCAAACAAACTTTCAATAATTTCCGTCGATTAGTTGATGAAAAAATATAGATTTTAGAGGATATTAGTGACTCGTATCTCGTCATTGGTTCAATGCTAAAAACTTATTCTAAGAAAACATATTTCTTTTTGAAAACTACAAACCCTACGATAGATGAAAGCTTCGTTCTGAACGTTAAACTAATTGACTTACAACTAGAAATGAGCGTGTCGGCTTGAATCGTTCCTTAAAAATTGGTGTAATTAATAATAAATCAACAAACTAAACGGAAAATTGACAGCAAAGACAGCAAATCGAAGATTCGTGGAACTGAAGAGCAACTAGAAATTTTCCAGTGCTTTTTGTGATCCGTACTACATCCCATACAAATCCCACTTATTCTCCTTAATAACGTGACGTAATTTTTGGAAAGGTCCATTCGATTGTGACGCAGCGTGACAAGGGGTAGAGGGGGTGTCTAAAATTCCGAAAAACAGCGTGACGTAATTTTTGAACAGTGCAATCCACCTACCAGCCTTATACTTTTTGCACTTTTTCGTGATTTTTCATTTTTAACTCGAAAACTTAAGGTTTTTTTATATAGTGCATTGAAAACGGGAAAAAAATTGACCACCACTTAACTCACTCCATTGTGAAGCGGTTGTTCAGACTGTCAGTACACTTATTAACAACCAATCGTCAGTTTCAAGCGTCATTAGTGGTTTTGGAAAATTAAGAGCGGTAGAAAATCGTCTTTAGAGAATATTCGAGATTTCAATAATCCATCAAATTGTGAAGAAATATACGCTGCACGAAAAAGGACAAAAAATGACACCCCAACGAGCAAAGAGAACGCGCCAAAACACAAAAGGTGCAAACACCGAAAACGCTGGACCACTTGACAAATTGATCGAAAGGTTCGAAAACAACAACAGAAGCTTTACGAATGGTTTACGAACCGTTTACATTGACCTGCAAAAAGGACACCAAACCGCAATTGCAGAACAAAACAAAAGTCACCGAGAAGCAGTTGCAAACGCAATTGCAACTGCAATTGCAGAACAAAACGAACTTCACCAAAAAGCAGTTGAAAGACAAAACGCATTTCACGAAGAAGCACTTAAAAAACAATGGACACAGATCAGGACGCTAGGTTTACCACCGAAGAATAGTCCTCCGAATCTTTCATCGAATCTTTTACCGAACCTTTCACCGAATCTATCACCGAATCTATCACCGAATCTATCACCGAATCTATCACCGAATCTATCACCGAATCTATCATCGAATCTATCACCGAATCTATCACCGAATCTTTCACCAAATGGCTCACCTCGGTTGAGCAATGAATGCCCAAAAAGAATCAATAGAAAGAAGCCAGGATTGAAGCGCCGCCATAACATATTAATACCCAAAAACCACAATTTTATATTGCAACATAAAACACTAGTGTAAGATAATATTAGTATAGCACGTATTTCTAGATATATACCGGGTTTTTCATATGAAAGTGTATATATATAAAATTTCTTCCCACAGTTTGCGCGTAAAACAAACGGTCACCATTGTACGTAGGACCAACAAATAAGTTCATCGAAAAAGGTTAAATAGGATATCAACAGAATAGATGGAATTCATAATGATAGAATCAATAAACGATTTTATTCAATTGGAATAAAAAAAATGTACATTTTTGGGCCATGTCGTAGAACGAATTTTTGCTCAGAGTTACATTATAAAATGAAGCAAAAATATTAAAAAACATAACCAAAAACCCGTACGTATCAGAATAGATGTGACAAACAGAATAGATGTGGCAAATAGAACAAATTTTGCAGAAAGACTCGTACGTATCTTAATATAGTAATAAGCAAACAATACAACGTTTTATGTTCTTTTATAACTATAAGAATTTCAAAGATCCATAGAAATTACCAAAGGTAATGTCAAAGGCCCTACCGAAGTACATCTTAGACCATTCAAATCTAGAAATGGTTATATCCAAGGATTAAGCTATTTTTCCCTAAGACCCTGAAACACGTGTTCTCTAAAATTTTGTTCTATACAACTTTGCCTTTGGAAGCAACTTTCTACCTCTTATAGTTCTGGATATATGGAAAATCCCTCCGAATTCTAGAAGTGGTCATATCCCAGGATTGTGGCATTTTTACCCAAAATCCTGAGACACGTGTTCGCTAAAATTCTTTTCTCTACAACTTTGCCTTTGGAAGCAACTTTCTAACTCTTATAGTTCTAGAGATTTGGATCATCCCTCCCAATTCTAGAAGTGGTCAAATCCCATGATTGAGACATTTTTACCCAAAACCCTGAGACACATGTACTCTACATTCTCTACAACTTCGCCTTTGGAAGCAACTTTCTACCTTTTATGGTTCTAGAGATATGGATTATCCCTCCCAATTCTAGAAGTGGTCATATCCCAGGATTGTGGCCTTTTTACCCAAAATACTGAGACACGTGTACCCTAAAATTTCATTCTCTACAACTTTGCCTTTGACAGTGAATCTCTATATTACATAGTTAAGGAAATAAACATGAAAAACTGTTTTCGTATATGGCCAAGAAACTTAATTTCGTTGATTCCATTGGTCCCGGTGCCCCGACCCCTGACCCGATTCCCACAAAAATTTTTCCCAATTTTCTGGCATCAAATCCTTTCATTTGACACCAACATAAGCAATTTCCGTGCTATACTTGCTGAGATATTTGCGAAAAAGCTTCACCGACCCTTCGAAAAACTATGTTTTTGGTCACTTCCTCGACCATATCTCCGGAACCACCGGATCGATTTTGGTTATCTTCGAACTTGAATCATGGGATGCATGTATCTTTCAGGGAAAAAAAGTTTAGGGTGATCAGTTGAGCCGTTTGGAAAAAAAAGTGGAGACGGACGGACGGACATTTTTTTATTGTTGATTCGTCATATGTAGACGATAATAAATGCATCTACCCCATGTTACATTAAAATTGTAATAGGCGCATAGGTAATTGATCAATAATAATGAAATGAAGTGGAGGCTTTTGACCCATATCCTATTTGCTTTTCTGAAATTTTGACCCATTTTATATGAAAATTTGACCAATTTATGGCTTCCATTTCGATCAAATAGCAAATAGAGCCAGTTCCATTATTTGACATAGTTGTTTCCCTCTCGGTCCTATGTTACCAATAAGAGAAGACCAACATGAGCCTGGTGGAGAGGTATTTCTTAAATCTCAAATACCAACTTTCAAGTTCGAACCACAAAATAGTTGATTTATAAAGAGGCAACGAACCCAACTGTAAGGTTTCAATATAAACTATGAGATAACAAATATATTTTTTGTGTCCGTTGTTGTATTCAAATTCATAATAAAAATATTGTAATATAAACTTTAATTATACAAATAAACGATTTGCTGACGCTCAAGTTTTCGAACTGACACACACACGGACAAAGATATTTGTTTGCTCGAACCCATTGATTTTCTAAAACCTCCTAACATGGAAGAAAGATTAAAATGAAAAAAATTGATAAAACTTTTGAATGATCATTGCGTCAAACATACGAAGAGGACAAGACATACTGTAGAGAATATTTGTGAAGTCAAAAAAGATAATTTACATTATCATTATTTGATTTCTTCACCAGGTCACTATTCGTTTGCATCTCTGCATTTTTCGATCTAAACGTGATAAATAAATAAGTTGCTTGTAGCGCTCGAAACAGTGTGACCTAATATGTCTGAAGGCTGTAAAAGAAAGTCTATGAAAAAGCAAAGGCTGCAAACTGACTCTAATATTTTACAGCTGTGCAAAATAAGAAGGACCTGCTATTTGGAATATCACCGTGTTCATTATTTCTATGATTCTCCGACTTATCTCATTTCGTATGCTATTTCGAATGACGAAATCTGTAAATAGAAATCGTATTCAGGAAACTTTCTTTGTTTTAGCTTCTCGATTCTATTTCAATAGCAAGGAAGTTTGACACAAATTTTGAAAGAAAAATCTCTTGCAGGTCTTGCCAAGCGACCGTTGAAATGCATGTGGACTCAATGGATTTGGATAATCGATTCCCAATGAATACAACAACACTATAGTTGATATAAGCGAACACGCAGTCATATCATAAGCAGAAAATTTGCAAATTTAAAGCAAATCCAAAGCTTACTATAGACTCCTTGGAGCGCGACAGTGAACAACAGGATTGTTCATTGGATCGACAGCAAAATGAATGCGTTCGTTAATTTTTTATGTCTTCTACATTTCTGTTGCTGGATAACTTTACATTCAGTTGTTAACATTCGATAAGAACAGCCCCTTCGTGTTGCGTCTATTAAAATGAATCGTTGAAATACACGGTACTTGAATCAGTATACTGCCATCATAAGGAAAAAAAAAACTTAGAGAAAATCAGTGATGTATGGAAATACCAATAATACAGAATTCGTAAATGGGCAATTCCATAGATGAAACGCGTAATTAACGGTGATTACTCACGAACTACTTTTCGCAAAATATCGACTTATGGCTTATTGGAAATCCTATGGAACTGGGCTTCCAAGGAGCCCTAGTTTGTGGGTAAATTACGCCGTTAGTTAGGCGTTACATCTATGGAACTGCCCAAATACTGATATTTCTTTGACTATTGAATACTAACTAACACTATACGATAGCAAAGGAGTGTCTGCACTGCTTTCAAGATGGAAAATGATTTGGATTTATTTGATCTCGGTTCGAATTCGAAGATTTTGTCAGATTGCCACATAGCGCTGTGTTTTCAGCTCCTTTAGATTGTGAGACTGAGGGTTGCTTTCAACAGAGACCAGCTCGTCACTAAGATGAATGGATGAGGCCGTTCAGGGATACAAACACATGTCCGTGGCAGTTAGGCACCGCAAAGTAGGAGCCGACCTATCACAACCTTCACGTGACCTCAGGATACTGTTACCATGTGCTAATGTGCTTATTATTTGGATTGGTTATGAAGGTGTTGAAGCCTTAGCGAACGTTTCCCAGATCCCAGACCCCCTTTCGCAAGGCTTTCTTCGTCAATGGCGTTTTTTGTTGCTGATGTCGAAGAATTTTGCTGATTCAAAAATGTAATCTACTGCGAAAAGTGTAAGTTTTTTTTACAGAAAGTAAAAGAATTTCTCTGCTGTCCAAATTATCAGAGAGCTCGACTGTTCAAACCACTAATTGTTAACTAGAAGAGGCTCACGATTTTCTATTTATTCTCCCTCGGACCTTCTGTGAAGCTGACAGAAGGTTAAAAACAAGCCTGGCTCACTCATCCCTATTTACAACACTAAATTCTAAGTTATTGCTGATGTTAGTACGATTTATACCAAATGTGAAACATCAAAAAATTAAATAAAAAAATACAAATAATCAAAAAGTTGATAATAAAAAATATCTGAAATTATAACTAGAATTTGGCTCTTTCATTTAGGCACGCATTTAAAAAATTATAATTAATATTGGCATTGTGTAAATTCTATTGAGAATACTTGATGACTAGCAAAAAGCGCCGATGTAGCTTATTGATGGCTGTTTTGTGATATGATCTGGCAGCGAGATTGGCTTCCAGTACCACCAATTAAAATTTACTGCAAATAGGAAAATCGTTTAAATGTCCAAATTAACTTAAGTCCAACCAACACTTACAAACATATGACTGTGGCAGTCGAACCGAAATTGTTCGACATTTGTGTTTGCACTCAGTTGTGGGTCGAAGTAAAATTGTTCTCGTTCCCTTCAATTGGATTACAAAAATGGATGAACAATCTACGTCAGGTATACGATATGGTGGTGCCGCGGCTGTATCAATGGCCAGATACCGTTCGATGCTCATGCCAGAATTCGGAAGACGTTTCGGTTTTGGAATTATTTGGCGTAATATTTGAGCTGGATTCATTCGATTGCAGCGCCACAGTGTGTGGCTATCGAGTTGATGAGTATCGTTGAGAAAATCAGCAAACAGATCTTTAAGTGTTTTGATGTTCTTATTTGTCGATTGGACTCTATTAGCGTCGTTGACAAACACATCCAAGTGATTCGTGTATATCTCATTCAAAGTCTTTATGTCGATTGGCGTTTGATTTGTCTAATTCGAATAATTTAGTTAATTAATTCATTGTTTAAATGAATGAATCGCTTCTTTTCAAATCGATGCGATTGCATTCATGACAGACATGTTTTGACAGAAGCTGATGTCGCCATACGCATCAGCCCCTGAATTTAGTGCCAAGATGCACTTCTGGAGATTGCGTAGATTCTTTTTTTTTTTATTATGATTTGAAAACTATTTTAAGAGTGAACAACCAAGTTAAAAAAAACTATTGCCCGAGCGGGGTTGTAACATATGACACAAGGAAAAGTTGACTAAGAGATGGACAGAAAAAAATGAGAAAATGTTCATAAAATATCCCCGGTTTTCAAAAAATCGTAAATTAATATTAGAATTGACGGAGGTGGTTCAAAAGAAATGGGGGAATAATTTACAAAGGATTTCCGATCCGAGTGCTAGGCAATTAATTAAACATCAGATATCCGAACATGAAGTGCAAACGTCTGAATCTGAGATTGTAGCATGAGACTATGAGCCTTGGACATTCTAATTTGTGTTCCAATCATCTTGAACTGAGATCGTCAGACATCAATGACTCCCAATTTAAAGATTTTTGTTTTCAAATTTTACATTAAAAGCCTGTTCGCCTAATAATGGCGATTTTCTCGAGGTTTATCATTAAACAATAAGTGAAATTGAGGATTTTATTGACAAAAAAAAGACGAAATTACCTTAAAAATGTGTGGAACATTTTCCGTGTTGTGTGGAACGCTGCTCAAATCCAAAACATTTATCACTCCAGTACACGGACGACAGTCTAAGTCCTTCACCTGGAAAAACGGATTCGACACCAAACAAGACTCATCGTACAACTCAGTTAATGCAGGAAACACTTTGATTATAGGCAGTGTTAGCAATCGCCATGCACTCATCAACGGATAAATGTAATTTTGTATATTTTTCATAAAAATGTTGGAAGTCTCATTGCGATAGGCGACTAGACAAAATATGATACAAACGACACAAATGTAAGACAACAGTTTTCTTCTTCTCCTAATCAATAGACATAGAAACTGTTTTATTTTTGTACTATTTAGAGTATTACGATCCGTTTCATTCAAATATCGAATAAACAAAAAATTATCGAATTCCACGCCCGTAACCGAATTGGATTTTGCTTGTTTCTTTATTTGTTTCACATGACGAATATATTTGGCAAGACTTTCATTTTTGGTTAGATTCGTATCACTCGAACGGCTCTCATTCATTGTTAAACTATTTGCTTCACATTTAAGCCAAATTACGTTTGAACACTCAAGATATTTGGAATTTTAATTGGAAATTAAAAAACATGAACTTAAGTAAACAAATGATGACATTTTGATTTTATGAACCTTGTAGCAGGTAACCTCTATTTCACAATGTCGTGTGTAAGTTTTCATCACTAGAAGAGTGTTACAATTAGAAAAGGTATTACACTTTAAACAAGCGAACTCGATGATTTCCATTTCTCATTATCCTGACGACAAACGCTGTACGTTAAACATACACTTTTTAGCTGTAAAACAATCGTACTATTTGTATTTAAACAGAAAAATGCATCGTATTTCGGGTATGGAATAATTGGCAAAGTACAAGTAACGTAGAAAAGTTTGACGATATCTCTGCGACGATGTCTACATAAATATTCAAGTATGTACGCATCTACTTGAGCGCCAAATATTTAAAAAAAGTAATTTAAAGATCATTATTATTGCATAGCACCGTCACACCTGCAGTGTGTTTATTTAGCAACTGAAGATGAAGATTTTTGTTAAATCAGTCACGCATAGTGTTTTCTGCAGACACAACATGTTCACAACAACTATTAAATGGAAGTTGTCATAATTACATCAGAATTGATTTGTAGCAAATATGAGATTCCTCTGATTGTGATAAGGGGGGACATTTGTAAGGATTTAATGGTAGCACATTAGGAGTCTCTGAAATTATGAGCGTTATCTTCCGTAAAAACGTTGTTGCTGCCACACTTTAATTACTGAGATTCAGTTATGTGTGGAATTCGCTTTCATAATGTTTGAGATGAAAATTGTTGTTTGCCACTTTTTCGAATTAGTTTTTGAAGTATTACTCGAATCGAAATTCTTTTTATCTCCCAATGTTATAAGATTAAGCAAGAAAATTTTGAATTATCAACCTGATTTTTTCAGATCTCTCTTTCTCTAGAATTAAATAAGTATTAACAAGGTTAGGGTTCCTTTAGAAAGCCTTCTTTGAATTACCTAAATAAAAATACAATTTTACTCTTTAGTAATAAAAATTAAGCTTTACTGCACTTCTCTCCTGCAACCGGTTCTCATATGTTGATTTTTAGTGGCTACAGAAAACATTTTCTGTCTTGTTTGTAGAGATGATGAGCGATAAAATTTTTCGAAACCCGAAACGCGAATTGTTTCTAAACCCGACACGGACCGAACCAGACACTCAAGTTTTTCGAAACTCACAACCCAAATTACTTCGAAACAAAAATTATTTCAAGGACCGACGTCCGCATGCTTCACGGACCTTAGACTAAAGCAAAATTCGTGTAATGTAATATGATAAAATTTAGACGAGTTTTGTAAAATATAAAAAGTCAATAAAGGATCGGGGCCCGAATAAAATGATACAACAACCCGACCTGGACCGAACCCGACCCGATCAAATTTTTCGAAATCCGAAACGCGAACTGTTTCCAAACCCGGCCCGAACCGAACCCGACCCGATTAAAATTTTCGAAACCCGAAACCCATGAATCCGAAAAAAACAATTCGGGTTCGGGTTCGGGTCGGGTTTTTCGAAGTTTTGGGTAACCCGCTCATCTCTACTTCTTTGACAGACAGACAGCGTCTTCATTTTACGAACCCCCGCAACGTCTTTAGTTGTTTATTTCTTTCATATTCACACTAATCGAACACCTTTAGGCTTGATTTGCACTTGAAAAGTACTCCGTTAAGAACGCCGTTGAAACTTTTCACGTGATTTTTTCAACCAACCAAAATTCTAAACGGCACTCTCAACGGAGTACTTTCTTTAA
Organism: Pseudolycoriella hygida; assembly: GCA_029228625.1. Classification (NCBI taxonomy): domain Eukaryota; kingdom Metazoa; phylum Arthropoda; class Insecta; order Diptera; family Sciaridae; genus Pseudolycoriella; species Pseudolycoriella hygida. The sequence continues at coordinate 130,674,132 of CM055406.1, forward strand.
GTGCAAACCAAGAGTTAACATTTCGAATTCACCAAGGGAAATAATATTTTTATAAAATGTAATCCAGCCTGCTTTGATTAGTAGATATATGTATCCATTGGCGCAAATTTTACATCCCCTTCACCTTACATGAAAGTGAATTCACTGACTGTATCAATTACAATTTTTTCATTTTCTTAAAAATTCAATGATTTCGTTTTTACCTTTTCGGATTTTGGTTCCCATGATGAACTGCAAGCCAAACTAGAAGAGTACAAAAAAAAAAAAAGAAAAAAAACAGCGACCAATCGGAAGCAAAAGTGGGAAGAAATTTGCTAATATTTATAACACCAACTGCCACTGATATCCTTGCTGCATAGTAATATTGAATGTTGGAGTTCGGTTATACGTAAAATGGAGAGCGAAATAGAGATAAACATGTTGATATATGAATGTAACCTAAGGTCAACCATTTACATACGTTGTCGAATTAATAAAGAGTTTGTAGAGTTTTCACCTGTGCAACAGGTAACAGCTGATAAATGTGTGAAATTTGTGTACAAACACGTAGAGAACAAGAAAAGTGTATAGCTCACCTGTGTTGTTGTCATGGCTACAAATTGTGTTGGTCTAACCGAAGCAAATCAAATCGAAATTTTAACTAAAACAAATATTTTGCTGGCATTTTTCCCAAAATGACGTTGTACTTCGATACTAAAGTTCAATTTCTGGATGCAGAGGCAGTAAGCACAATCGGTGCATGTCATCCCAGAGAGCCATTAATAGCCGTTGCATCGTACAGCCAAGATCAAGGTGGTTCCGTTACAATATTTGATGATTCGGGAGAGCCGATAAAGGACGTAACATTTCCTGTACATCCAACGTCACAAGCATCGGCTATTTGTTGGCATTCCGATAAAAAATTGCTAGTTACCGGCTGGGAAAATGGTGAGGTTCATGCATGGTTCGGTGGTAATCGGGAATTTTCTGCAATCAATGGACCACACAAGTCACCAATTGTATTTTTGGAATTCAGCGAACAAGGTGGACGAATGGTTACCGCCGACTCGGTAAGAAATTGTGAAATAAATGACAGTTTTGTACAGTGGATGTTTTATTGGATTAGAACGGAGTGCTCACAGGATGGAGATGCGATAGTCAAGGACATTTCTTAACAATGTTCACACATGACCTCCGCGATCCAATTCTTCATGTTACATTCAGGCGGACTGTATTAAGTGTTGTCAGTACAGAAATAAGCAATTTAGCAAAGTAGGTGCACAACAAACAGATCGATCTTCTTATTCCAACATTTCTGTTTTGTAGAGCCGCTGTTGCCGGTGATGAATCAGCGCTCGATGTGTTAACGAATTGGCGTCCTCGAACTGCCGCTAGAAATTTGGCTCATGTGGGTGTTAAAGACAACCATTGTTTCTTTGTAGGAACGGAGTCTGGAATTATTTATTACTTAAATCAATCCGGAACATGCACTGAAGTATTGCAATCTTCTTCGGCAATTTTCACTCAACTTTTATGGCATCCGAAAAGGTAAATTCATTGCAGAAAATTTGATGAAAGTGCACTGGATATGAGTCTCATTGGCAAGGATTTGCATTGCTCGCATCATCAATCTTGTCGATCTAAATATTACAATAATAACTGAAGAAGCGGCGACCACGAAGTGATGCGTCGTTTTTTTTCTTTAAAAAGGACCACTGTTGCCACCTCTTAACTAGGAGCCATTGTACTCACTTTACATCAAACTGAAAAAGAAAAGATATCTCCAAAGAGTCATTCCTAGGGATAGCAAATCGGTTTTAGTCGAACCGAAAAACAGCCAATTTTACCCTAGAAACAACACGGTTAGCATACCAAAAGAACCGGTTTTTTGGTTTTAAACATTTATTCGGTCGGCGGATATACACAGATTCATCACTTGCAAGAGCTTCAAACGATTCATTCTTTTGTTTTTTGCCCCCTTCCTCCTTGCCTGCTATTAATCTTCCCTCCATTTTTTTTTAGTTTTAAAGGTTTATAATTATATAATTACAAGCATAATTTGACCGCAAGGGTGGGTCTCTTTTATGACCAATTAGCTGTTAGGTATATCTTGTGTGTTCTGGTATTCGTTCGTCTTACAACAGTTTATAGTTTCGTTGTATCTTTATAGATTTATTTCCTTGCAAAGCGATGGATAGTTGATATGCATGTGTTTATCAATTGCTGAGTGTCCAGAAAATCTTTTCCCATGGCAGTGCGCCTGGCTTCGGCAAGGGCAGGGCATTCTGTTTATATATGAAGCGGAGTTTTATCGCTTTCGTAACATTTGATGCATTCCGCGTTCTGTTCCCTCCATGAGGACGCCTCTTTTTTAACATCTCGCCCCTCGATTTGAGTTGAAAGCATTATTTTATCAATGAAAACGTTACAGTTTCCGCCACGGACATTTGAAATTATCTTTCATAGATGCACGCGTATGACGTTAGATGAAAAGTATTGCTTCGTAAATCATTGTTTCCTTCCGTACTAGAATTGAAGGACGCCCGATGTTGGAGAAATAATTAGTTAGTTCAGGGCAAACAAAAATCACCAAAATTCAAAATCATTGACCTCGCCTCCATACGAAATCTTAAAAATCAAGGTCACTGTTTTAGAGAGTCATTTATGGAAGCAATGGAAATATCGAGGGGGATATTTCCATTGCTTCAATAAATTGGATGTAATGGTATACTAGAATCCTAGAAAACTATAAATTTCAGAAATTCCGAAAAGTCCTCCCTCGTTCAGCTAATTATTTCAGCTATCCAGAGAAGTGATAACAGGTGGCGCGGACAGCTATCGTTCTTTAAAATGTATTTTTTGCAGGGAAGCTATTGTCGGCCTAATGGACGATATGACGGTATGCCATTTTTTGGTTGAATCTAATGGCAACCTAACGGAACTTGATAAAGTTAAATTGAGCGGTCGTGTAAGTGGTCACAAGGGATGTGTTTCATGGGCAGGAAACGCAATGGCTATAATAAATGGTAAGTTTAACGCGTAATTTCCTCTAAAGTATGAAAAAGTGCTTCATTCGTTTTCAATACTTTTCACGGTACATTCTACGTTCATACGAATTGCAAAAGAGAGAGCTCCACCACAAGAAATAGGGTATTTGCACCGTTTGTCCAATTTTGAGAACAAAGTAAAAGACAATAGGGAGCTCGTAAGTTAAACATTTCTGAACAGGCTGGTAACCGCTGATGGAAATTAGGTTTTCTTCACGCGAGCACGGCCAATAAATTTCCCGGTCGAGAAAAATTTCCTGGTCATCCCCCCCCCCCCCCCAAGTT
>CM055406.1:130677789-130698865 GCA_029228625.1 Pseudolycoriella hygida
AAGTTTCATCGAATCGAATAATGACTTTTTCCAATGACTTAATTATAATAAAATTGCAAGAATTCAGAATTATTGTCGAATTGTTTAAAACACTTCCTCAAAATGATATTCCCCAAGAATATTAGGATATATTAGGATATTTTCAAGGATTCAACCAAAAGGGAGTCTTTAATTTTTTTTTTCTTAGTTTATTCTTTCTTCAACTTCTGACGACATGGGGAATTTGGCTTTATTTGACGGAGTAAAATTAAAGTGATTATCTAGAGATTTCTCAATTATATTTTTGGCTTGCTTACCAGGATGGGGACCTTGCCAACGAATAATAGTCTCTTTCGACGCTTTCTGACTTTAGTCTTGTACGCTTCTCATTGTGCATGTTGCAGACGCTACCCATTCCTTCTACTACTGCTTTGCAGTGAGTTCAACAAATTCCTGTCAATGCTAACTGAATGAAGTTGCCTACATTATTGCATAATTGCGGAGTTTCTTAGAATTTCGTATATAGTTCGACCTGGTCATAACGATCGCTATATTCGATTTGAACTTCAGGCTTAGCAGATATTTTTGTTTAGACCCGTACAAGGGGTCTTATGCGTTTATCACGACGTTTGTAACCACCCCAATTTGGACCTGGGAGTAGGTGGGTAGCATCGATCCTAGTGCCTAGATGACGAGTCAACAATAAAAACGTTGTCCGTCCATCGGTCACCGCGATAACTTGGGTAAAACTCCACCGATTTTTAAAATTTTTTTTTCTCTGGAAGGTAATCGAAATATCTTTTATGGGATTGAATCTGGGCACTATCGGCCCAAGGGCCGCCGAGCTAGGGCCGTTTAAGTGGTTTTTGGTTTTTTGTACATAACTCGAGTAAATCTTTTCCGATTTTCATAAATTTTTTTTATTTGAAAGATATGGGCATGGCCGACAATTTGTAGAAGACATTTTTTCAATTTTGAGTTGTTGGACTTAGCTAGGGCACTAAAACCGAGTCTATGCTAGGACCATGCTTGTTTTTTTTGTGCATAACTCGAGTAAATCTATTCCGATTGTCACAAACTTTTTTTTTGTTCGAAAGATCTGGGCATGACCGACAATTTGTAGAAGAAACTTTTTTGATTTTGAGCCCTTTGACTTAGCTAGGGCACTAAAAACGAGGCTTTGCTAGGGCTCTACATTTTTTGTACATAACTCGAATATAAATCTCTTCCGATTTTCAAAAAATTTTTTTAATCGAACGGTCTAGGAATGTCTTACATTTTATGGAAGAAAGTTTTTTGATAAGATGCCCTTGGACTCAGCCAGGACCCTGAAACTAGGCCCAATATGTTTTTGTTCCTTACCGATTTTGTTGATTCTTTTTCTATTTGAGAGGTAAACGTGTATCAAATTATATTCATAAGCAAATTTGGGCCTGTGCTTGGGGCTCAAGAGGGCCTCTGGTCGGTGCTAGGGTCGACCCTAACCAAAAAAACCTTTTTTTTTTGTCATATTGCAGAGCAGATTGAGGGAAGCATTTTTGTCTATGGAAGTATGTGTCAGAGGCATTTCCTTATGGCCCTAGATCGGTCCTAAAGTCGGCCCTGAACAAAAAAATTGTTTTTTCTGACGTTTTTACAACTTTGTCATTGGAAGCAACTTTCCATCTGTCATTGTTCTTGAGATATGACTCATCCCTCACAACTCTAGAAGTGGCTCGATCCCAGGATCGGGACGTTTCTGGGGAAAACCCTGAAACACGTGTTCGCTAAAATTTAGTTCTCTATAGCTTTGTTACAGAAAGTAGCTTTCTAACTGACTTAATTCCAGAGATATCTGAGAAAAAGTCTCACCTACCCCCAAAAAACCATGTTTTTGGACACCTTTTCGACCATATTTCCGAAACTACCCGATCGAGTTTGGTAATTTTTGAACTTGAACCATGGGACATACGTACCTTTCAGCGAAAAAAAAGTTCAGGGTAATCGGTGCACCCGTTTCGAAAAAAAAAAGTGGAGACGGACAATTTTTTAAATATTGGATGTGTGGGAACCCTGAATTTGTAGTAAAGGTATAGGACCTTCGTACTTCGTAGCGGTCCAATAAATGCGTTCGAGTCTTTTCTTAACATCAACTCTGTTTGCCACATCTATTCTGATACGTACGGGTCCCTTCATATGTTTTTATTTTAGGCCTGTGAACATATTATATTGGGGCGCAATTTCTTTTATTCGTTTAGAAAATTCCTCATATTCGCACATCAGATCATCAAAATCTGCATGTACTTTTAAGTTGCCTGTCCGTTTTGCTAAATCAGAATATTTTTGGAGACTTGGGACGACTGATAGTGACAAGTCTGATGCATCTCTTTTCCCATCCGATCACTTAAATTTTCTATTAATTTTCGAACGAAGGGACATAAAGTCGTGCCTGCTGCTTGAAGTGCATCTTCGACATTAGTAGAATGTGAATTACTCTTCGATACCTGCGACCTAGTGGAGTGCGCTGCGTGAAATTGATTGAATACAGGACATCCCTTGAACTCATGTTTTTGTGATATTTCTTTGGCTATAGAACCCAACGTTCGTTGGAAATAGACGATACATTCAACTTAGAAGAATTTTTCTCAAAGCGTCCATGTGTGTTTCGTTTTTATTTTGATTTATTGTTCGTGTGGGACGGGCGGTATGGAGCAGGTAGCTTTCTGACTAGTGAATGAGATTTCTCGTTCATGGTTACTCAATAGCTCAATAGGTTACTCTACTATTTCAAATCAAATTTCCCCCAATGCTTTGACAGTCCCTGATACGTTAAACAAAAGCACATGCATGCGCTTTTTGGTGCAAATCAAAAACACATACTACACTAGCGGGAATGTGTTCATTAGCCAAATTCGTGTCAGATGAACTTCTTTTTTCATCTTGAGGAATAGTTTTTCTGGCAAATAATTTGACATAGTCAAACGTTTGTGAAGAACGTTTTTCGAAAAAAATGGGTCTTGATGCCTGGCACGCGACTTATGTTCTTCTATTCTAACGCATTAGTTAGAAAGAGACAAACTATATCTGTCTCAATCTAACCAGCGCTTTAGAATATAAGAATGAAAGTCGCGTGCCGGGCACCAAGACTTCTTTCGAAAAACGTTCTTCTTGAACTACGTCAAATTATCTAATTATCTGGCAGAAAAACTACTCCCCAAGATGAAAAAGACAAGTTGGTCTGACAAGAATTTGGCTAGTGTTCATATGCATGCACGTGTGTTTGTACCGTGATTTAATAACGACTGCGAAAGTCAGCGAATTCCTCTCTTTTTATCGTTTTATGGACCAGGAAAGAGGAAATGTTTCAAACAAATGGCCTTTCTTCTTTCTAAATCTCTCACTTTCTTCGTCATTTTCCAGTTCATTTAATACAAGAATTCAATCGTTCTTGTTCATATTGTATCGGATTTCCGAACCAAGAACATGTATTTGAAGCTGTTGTTGTACTGCACACAATGAATTCAAACAACTCTTACGCGATTTATTCGTATCGTGCCCATCATGCTTTCGTTTAAGCAAATGCTAGTCCCTTCTACTTAGTATCTTAACATTCACGAAAAAGTTTGGTAAAGCGACAACTGCACCGAAAAATTAGAGCGCTAGTTCCACTTTAAATAGAAAATCAACTTGCGTTGATAAGATTTATAATGAGCGATTGCAACCCTTTGGTTGATACCATACAAATAAAAGTGATTATTCGCATGAGTTAACGATATTCAAGTGCCTTTTAAGGTGAAGTATCAGTTGAAGCTCATTAAGATATTATCGAGTGAGGATTTTAGGTCTAACATTAGCCGAGCTTATAGCGACCAAACCATATCAGAATCAATACATACACGCCCTGTTGCCTCGTACGAGTCAAACAAAAAAAATGTTTTTTCTTTAAAAATGTTTAGGCGACTTTTCCGTACGTATATGGGACATTGATACGAGCGACCATTTTCTTTTACCAACTTCACTACCGAACACATCGAAAACGTCTCCAATACAAATTTCCAAAAATCGTTCATCAACCGTCAGAACAGGAACGACAACAGCAACAACAACTCAAATGGAAGTATTTACATGCATTGCTTACTGCTCAGACAATCAAACTTTATGTGCCGGAACAAATCAAGGAAATTTGTATACATGGAAGAGAACAAACTACTCAGTTGATGTACCAGAAAATACATGGCAATTAAATAATATATCAGCTGTGCGCGGGGCCATTAAGCAATGTACTTGGGGGGTTTGCGAAACAGTCAAACCTTGCATTATGGTTAATTGTATTGCAAATGTTTACATACTAAAGGTACGTACCGACATTACGAAATTAGGGAATTACGATACAGTCAAACCGAAAACAATACAAAATCCTTTTAATTTACATAATGAATTCATGCAAATTTGTTACCCCAAAATTCCATACAATAAAATGTCGCTAGGAACAACCATTGGTGTCAGCTCATTGTCGCGAAATATGGGCAACGCAAAGAAATGCTAATCAAGTGTACGTCCACAACGATGCCAATAAATCGACATACCTTCAAGCCGATGCAAATATATCGATCACAGATTTATGCCTTACAAAACGAAATATGTTGCTAACGAATGGACGTACGGTCGTTGTATACAAAATAACCATTGACGATGATTTGGCCGATGCTAAAATGAACAAAGGCTTAAGCATAAAATTAATGAACACATTTGCAGCAGAGTGCATTCGGTTGTTTATTCATGACGAAAACATTATTGTATTGGGTCAAATCGATGTGAAAATTTTTTCGTTGGGTGGTGTTGTACTTCGGGAATTACATTTTAACGACAACGAAGGTAAGTGCAACTCTTCTTTGTGCCACTTGCATTAATGTATTTTTGTATTTAAATTCCGTATTAATCTCCCATAGCTCTATCGTAAATTACATAAACGAAATGAAACGAGTGAGTGCAATATACGCGAGGGTTGTGGATGATAAGTAACGTCGAATTACGGGGAGAATGGGTGTACATTTTTTGAGAGCAGGTCTTTGAAAAATGATAAGCAACGCAGACCCGTTGGACTTTTATTGAAATCTCAAAAAAATATTTATGAAAATCGGATAAGATTTACTTAGGTTCTCGAGCACAAAAAATCCAAATCCTCTCATGCGACTCTAGCTCAGCGGCCCTTGGCCCAAAGGAGCGTCGTGGTAAAAGCATAAGCCTCCTATACTTCGTACGAGCCTAAATGATAAAAAAGGATGCGGTGTCTAATAATTCGTGATCTGGAAGAGGTGATTTTTCGTAGACATAATAACTTAAAATTTGCTATCGGGATATTCTGATTTGTGTGAAAAGCCTACCTTTTGACCCACCTTTTTCCATTGATTGTTTATGGGTTCTGCACTGAACGGTTTTGTTATAGTTATTTACGCAACCGAGTGAGTATTCAACTAGGCGCAACGTTAGTAATTATGACTCGAGGCATAATCGTTGCTGTATAACGTTTTATGCAACAGAGGCGAATAAGTTCTGCTTTAACGCTCACGATCAAAACACAATTTCTGAATGAAATTAGCGTGAGGTGCCACGAAAAGTCGTATGAGAGGCCACTAACATACATTTTTTACCTGTGCAGCGGTTAAAGGCTGCGCAACATAATAATGACTTTCGACGGCGATGCCTAACAACAATACGACACGAACGGTTCGCACGGGGATGTCACTTATTCATCCAATTCATTCATAATTCATTTTTGCCGAAGAAGAAACAATCGATTTGTAACTCGATTCGGCCATGCAACGCAAATTTGTCGATGTTGCCGAATCCTATAACAAACTGAAAATTAAAAAACGGAATCTATAAAATGTACACGAAATTCAAAAACTCCAAAAAATTTTGTAAATTCGATGTAGATTTTTATAGTAAGTGACACCCTCGTGATGGTTCGTCGTTACGTTAACGCATTCAAATTTGTATCGTCTAGGTAAGCCAATTGGAGCAGATCTTACAACGCAATATCTGACAGTCTTCACTATGAACGGCTTCATCAAAATCTTTGATGTGTCCAAACATGAACCAAAGTTGTTAACTAAACCAAAGTCAGCGTACGACATGTTCCCGAATTTCGGTGAAATAATTTCCGCTAAATGCAATTCGAATGGAACAGTTCTGGCCATAACTATAGCCAATGAACAATTGATACCTGACGGTCTATTTTACACTTGGCACATCGAAAAGGATACTCTTAGTTCGTGTGATTTTCTTGGAAAGAATGGAAACCAGAGCCAGTCGCTGGGACATGTAGCTCGGTAATTGACTATCTACGCTTTTAAGACTGCGATTTCTATAAAAAAATACTTTTCCCCATTCTGTGTATCAGACTTCCGACAAACTTTTATTGGGACACAGATGACAGTCGTTTGTTTGCATGCGAGGCTCGTTTAGTTCATACAAAATCTAAGAACGGAATAGCGTCTTCATTGAACAAACAGTCAAATGCTGCACCTCTAGACATAGCAGCAATTGCTGCGTCTACAGAGTCCATAGTTTCCATAATGTTTGTCACGGAAAAATGTGAGATTAAGGATCTGGAATCACTAAGTTTGCTTCCAGGAGAGCAGTTGATCAACCTCTGTGCACCAAATGTGGTAAATTGAACTTTTTTTATATTTTCTCTTGCGTTTCATGTTTCATGTGAAAAAATTCACCGATAGGTAACACTTCGAAACTGCTCAGTTGAACTTTCGCCAATGGGAGACTTTCATGGTCTTACCAAATGCGATACATCGACTCGACAAATGGTGATAGATTTTAGTTTGCATGTCGTCCAGGGTAACATGGATCAAGCATTTCGATGCATTCGTTCCATTCAGTCGGACGGTGTGTGGCAAAATTTGGCCAAAATGTGCGTTCACACCGGTCGACTGGATGTTGCTCGAGTTTGTTTGGGTCACATGAAGAAAGCACGATCAGTACGAGCTTTGAGAAAGGCTCTTGCAGACAATACACTGGAAAATGAGGCAAAGGTGGCAGTCCTAGCCATAGAGTTAGACATGATTGACGACGCTGAAGCTCTGTACAAGAAGTGTGGGAGATACGATTTGTTGAACAAATTACTGCAGGCGTGTGGTAGATTCGAAGACGCATTAAAAATTGCTGAGCAGCTAGACAGAGTTCATTTGAAAAATACGTACTACAAATATGCCGAACACTTGAAAGGGGAAGGAGATATCCTAGAGGCACTTAATTATTATGGGAAAGCCAATAATCCAACGCATAACGTAACGCAGATGTTAATAGAGGACCCAGTTGCTTTACGGGTATGAGAACATGATTTGCATTCCGAAAATCCCACACTTGTTCCACAAATCCCCCTCAAAATTTAAAATAGATTTTACCTTAATCGGTTGATGTAAATTGTTTTCGAAATGGTTTTCAGAACTATATGCAAAGCACATCTGACAAAAATTTACTGAAGTGGTGGGCGCAATACATTGAAAGTACAGGAGATATGGAATCAGCGTTCAAGGTGTATCAAAGAGCTGACGACTGGTTTTCCCAAGTGCGAATTTTATGCTTCCTTGGACAATTGTCTCGAGCGGATTCGGTAGCCAGATTAAGTGGCGATAAATCTGCTTGCTATCACTTGGCAAGACATTACGAAAATATTGGGAAGATACAAGAAGCGATTCAGGTCAGTGGTTTTCTCCTGCAACGTAACATTGCGTAGCTATCATCGTATTCGTTGATTCTAAGATTGAAGTAAGGCTAAGCACAGGTGGTGCTGCTGGAGACCCCAACTTTAGCGTCGTACCACTCCGCTTCTAGTATCCAGTTGCCCTACGGTTATGAAAACATGACTTGCATTCCTAAAATCCAAAAGTTCTTTGAATATCTAAATAGCTATGCTCTAACGTTGTTGTTTTACGTACCAAAACCAAAAGAATCAACGAAAAGTTAAAGTCTACAAAAGCTAGGAAAAGAACAAATTCACTATAACACTATAACAAGCAATTCAGTGTGTATAACACGTGCATTGTACTGACGCGTGCGGGTACACTTGCTCCATAGCCTTTAATTGCACTGCCGAGTTATAGCTAAAAAAGTTTTGAAATTTGTTGTATTCCCTTTTGTTTAGTAATTTTGTCACTCTGACTGACTCGCATACTAAATGCTTCAAAATCGAACAGTTTTTTTAAAATATAAAACATAACCAAAGACCCGTACGTATCAGAATAGATGTGGCAAACAGAATACATGTGGCAAAGAGACTCGAACGTATTTAAATATACAAATAAGCAAACAATCCAACGTTTTCTGTTCTTTTATAACTGTAAGAATTTCAAATATCCATAGAAATTACCCAAGGTATGTCAAAGGCCCTACCGAAGTACGTCTCAGACCATTCAAATCTAGAAAAGCTTATATCCAAGGACTAAGTCGTTTTTCCCTAAAACGCTGAAACAAGTGTTATCTAAAATTTTATTGTCAACAACTTTGTCCTTGGAAGCAACTTACTACCTCTCATAGTTCTGGAGATCTGGGTCATCCTGCCCAATTCTGGAAGTGACCATAAACGAGGATTGGACCATATCTCCCCAAAACCCTGAAACACGTGTTCGCTTAAATTTAATTTTCCACAACTTCGCCTTTTGCACCAACTTTATTACTTTCATACTTCTGGAGATTCGGGTCATCCTGCCCAATTATGGAAGTGGCCATATGCCAGAATTGGGCTATATTTCCCCAAAATCCTGAAACAAGTGTTCGCTTAAATTTAATTCTCTACAACTTTGCCTTTGACAGTGAATCTTCATATTGCATAGTTAAGGAAATATACACGAAAAAGTGTTTTCGTATATGGCCAAGAAACTCAATTTCGTCGATTCCATTGGTCCCGGTGCCCCGATCCCTGACCCGATTCTCACAAAAAATGTTTCTCAATTTTCTGACATCAAATCCTTTCATTTGACACCAACATAGGCAATTTCCGTACTATACTTGCTGAGATATTTGCGAAAAAGCTTCACCTACCCTCGAAAAACCATGTTTTTGGTCACTTCCTCGACCATATCTCCGGAACCACTTAATCGATTTTGCTCATCTTTGAACAACTTGAATCACGGGAGGCATGTACCTTTCAGGGGAAAAAAGTTTAGGCTGATCGGTTGAGCCGTTTGGAAAAAAAAGTGGAGACGGACAGACGGACGGACAGACGGACAGACGGACATTTTTTTATTGCTGATTCGTCATCTCTAGACGATAAAAGATGCATCCCCCCCACTCCCACCTCGATCTACCCCATGTTACAATAAAATTGTTTGTAGTAAACGTATAGGACCTTTGTACTTCGTACGGGTCCAATAAATGAAATTGTACTTTTTTCTTTGATTGATAGTTCTACACTCGTGCACAAACATTCAGCAACGCCGTGCGGATATGCAAAGAAAACGATCTTCAAAATGAACTGTGGAATGTTGCGAATTCGGCTAGGTCCCGTGACAAAGCCTCTGCTGCGTCATATTTTGAAGAATGTGGAGATTTTAAAAGGGCTGTTGAACTGTATCACCGTTCTGGTATGCTGCACAAAGCTGTTGAAATGGCATTCGCCTCACAACAACCGGAAACGTTGCAAGTCATCGCATCAGAATTGGATGTAAATTCAGATGCAGAGCTGGTGACCAGATGTGCTGACTTCTTCTTGGGCATCGATCAACTGCAAAAAGCAGTTCATTTATTGGCCAATGCGAAACATTTTGAAAAAGCTCTAGAGATCTGCAAGGGACGAGCTGTGCCGGTCACTGAAACTTTGGCCGAACTCCTTACACCAGCTAAAGACGAAATCGCTGAGCCAACTCGAGTGAAAATATTAACGATGCTAGGAGACATTTTGCAAGAACAAGGAGACTATCATACCGCCACGAAAAAGTTCACTCAAGCAGGCGACAAGACACGAGCAATGAAAAGTTTATTGAAATCTGGTGACACCGACAAAATTGTTTTTTTCGCCGGCATGTCTCGTCAAAAGGAAATTTACATTATGGCAGCTAATTATTTGCAAGCACTGAACTGGCAGAACGATGCTAAGATTTTGAAGAACATTGTAACATTTTACACCAAAGGACAAGCCTACGATCTCTTAGCTAATTTCTATGTAACCTGCGCCCAAGTGGAAATTGACGAATTTCGCGACTACGAAAAAGCATTGAAAGCTTTGTTGGAGTCGTCCAAATGTTTGACGAAAATTCAAAATGTTCAACGGGCTAGTGACAACTTGCAAAATACAATTATGGAAGTCAGAAAAGTGTTGGAGGTGCAGGAAGCGTTAGAAAGAGGGGAATGGCAGAATGTTGTTACGGTCTGCAAAAGTATACTTGGTAAGTAGACTATTTTACACCCTTGCATCTTGCTGTGGGACTATTCGAAGCTACTAAGAATGTGTAACCCTGTCCTGAGGCGCGACACCATAATTTACAAATTTCTCGGGAACTCAAAAGCTCAAGTCATTTAAGACTAAAATGAAAACATTTCCTCAAATCGAATAACGAATTTCATAACTATTAGAACATAGGGTGCATTTTATCCCAACGCTTATTAACTGATTCAAACAAATCTAAAAGAAAATTAATTTTTCAGCTCAGCCAGAACGGCCACCCATACGGCATTCAGATATTCAAGGTTTCTTAATCACCTCATTAATAAAAATGAATCAATTCTCAGATGCTTTGGCATATCTACGAGATTTGGCATTAAAGGTGAGCGACTGGAGCTCTAAAGAATTGGTTGAGCGCTCCCTAGTGGCTAAACTGGCTAAAGAATGTGGTATAGACTTTGATGCAATGTGGGCGAGTGGACGGAAGAAACGTTATGTGGATGATGCAGACGATGCACCAATAGATTTTGTGGAAGAGGAAGTTCAAGAAGACTTTGAATAAAAAATATCTTTACATTTATCAAATGTTTGACTTTATTCAAATTAATTAGGCGGCTGCCACACGTACAGGCAAAATTTCGATAGGCAATTCACTTTCTTGTCCAATCGAATCACAAGCGACATGGTTGGCGTAGACGTAATATTCTGGAAAGAAATCGGAAATAAGTTTATGAATCTGCAGCAATGATTTAATAACGTACGATCTGTTGGATTTTGACAATTGTGGACACGCATAGAGCACTCGTTACCAAAAGTCTTACTTCCGCCACATTGATTAACAGGCAAACCGCAAACTGGATCGTATTGCATAGTACACATTATGTCACAATTGGGTCTGGGTGGCGCAATAAGAATTGCCGGAGTCTCTTTGATAGCTTTTCTCTCGACTTCCGTAGTGGCAGCAACTATAGCCGAACAAATAGCTGAAAAAAATGATGTCGTAACTTCCTCATAATTAGTTCTCGCAAAGATATATAGAGGTCACTGAAAAATGGACAAAACTTAAGCCGTTCCACGAAAAACAAAACGTTTCGCGGAAGGTCAATTGAATGGTTTTGGTTCAAATTTTCATTTCATCAAAATTCACAGAGAAGTTGTTGTTATGTCTGCAAGCTCTCACTGTTAGATCGATCAACAATTTCGCTTCGGAAGAACACTCTTAAAAGCAACGAAAAAGTCGCGTGCGAAAAATGAAATGCTGGCAAATTTCGATGAGGAAAAAAAGAATTTATTCTTACCAACAACGACAACAACAAGGAGCTTCATTTTCAAAAGAACTGAAGTAAGTTTACAGTCTTGACTGAAAGAAAATAGCAAAAGAATGAACTTTTATAGGCTAAGATCTGACATTTGTGCAAACATTTATTTTTGGCAACGAAAATTTTACAAACGTGTGGAATAACCTCGTGAATTCGCTTTGCTGACAATTTCAGTTATTTGCTTAAGTGTTTCGGTTAAAAAATACCAGAAGCAAATAAAATTAGAGAATTTTGAACTTAAAATTACACGTCGCATTTTCGTGGAAAAGTACTCGATCAAAAGAATATCCAAGTCAATTAATAAATAATATTTTACAGTCACTATGTTTATGAATGTGTCGAGAATTTCGTTCCTAAGTCCACTCTTGGATGTAACCGCTGCAGTTCTTGTCTCATCCATTAATGGCATATAGCTTTGAAAGAGGAGCGAATGGCATTTTATTTTCTCTGTTTTCTTTTTGTGCACCAAATAATGTTATTTTAGCTTTGTTTTGTTATCAGCCGTTGATAAAATAAAACAAATTTCTATATTTCGGGCGATTTTCTCACAAATAGATCAAAATTTAATGTATTTTAGAAATGTGGCATAGATTCGTCGCTTTTATAGCAGACATGTTTCTTGCTGTTCTATACTTTAACAATCTACGACAAAAAGTTTGGCTGATTGGAACGTTTACGTATAGAATAGTGTAGTTAAAGTATAGAGTAGCAAGAAACATGTCTGCTATAAAAGCGACGAATCTATGCCACATTTCTAAAATACATTAAATTTTGATCTATGTCTGAGAAAATTGCTCGAAATATATTTAAAATTAAAAGATCAAAGAAACATCGACCAAATTATAAAATAAATTTCAGCTCCGAAATCCTAGAAACCCTCCGATACTATTCTACCACTACAAGTCTCATTGAATCCATATCACATGACTCGAACCAAGAAATAAACATAACCGAAGACCCGTACGTATCAGAATAGATGTGACAAACAGAATAGATGTGGCAAATAGAACAAATCATGCAAAAAGACTCGAACGTATCTTAATTTAGTAATAAGCAAACAATCCAACGTTTTATGTTCTTTTATAACTATAAGAATTTCAAAGATCCATAGAAATTACCCAATGTAATGTCAAAGGTCCTACCGAAGTTTCTCAGACCATTCAAATATAGAAATGGTTATATCCAAGGATATCTTATAGTTCTAGAGATATAGGTCATCCCTCCCAATTCTAGAAGTGGTCATATCCCAGGATAGGGGCATTTTTACCCAAAAACTTGAGACTGCGTTCGCTAAAATTTTATTCTCTACAACTTTGCCTTTGGAAGCAACTTTCTACCTCTTATAGCTCTAGAGATACGGATCATCCCTTTCAATTCTAGAAGTGGTCATATCTCAGGATAGGGGCATTTTTACCCAAAAACCTGAGACTGCGTTCGCTAAAATTTCATTCTCTACAACTTTGTTTTTGACAGTGAATCTCCATATTGCATAGTTAAGGAAAGAAACACGAAAAACAGTTTTCGTATATGGCCAAGAAACTCAATTTCGTCGATTCCATTGGTCTCGGTACCCCGACCCCTGAACCGATTCCCACAAAAATTTTTTCCCAATTTTCTGACATCAAATCATTTCATTTGATACCAACATGAGGAATTTCCGTGCTATACTTGCTGAGATATTTGCGAAAAAGCTTCACCTACCCTCGAAAAACCATGTTTTTGGTCACTTCCTCGACCACATCTGTGCAACCACTTCGAACTTGAATCATGGGAGGCATGTATCTTTCAGGGAAAAAAAGTTTAGGGTGATCCGTTGAGCCGTTTGGAAAAAAAAAAGTTGAGACGGACGAACGGACCTTACTTTTATTGTTGATTCGTCATATTTAGACCCCCCAACTGCCACCTCGATCTATTCCATGTTACATTACAATTGTTTGTAGTAAACGTGTAGGACCTTCGTACTTCGTACGGGTCCAAAAATAACCCCGATGGCACTGATTAGTCGGGAGCACTGTTAAGTGTCTACTCGAACCAAATAGTGTGACCTAGTATCTACGCGCAACACATCCCCTCCATTGAATGGCAACAAGCCTTCCAGTCTATTTCGCTTCTTGTTTCACGAATGTGCGTTCACTCCAACACATCTCCTTTGTCTCGAGAGCGAAGAAATAGGAGAGTAGTCGTGATGCGGATGTAGAATGAAATTTACGAAAATAAAGGCAAGAGAGGTTCCAGCAAATGCGCACGAAATGCAACACTGTATCGGTAAAAAGGATGCTTGTCGTCAGTAATTCAGTCAAAACAAAGTCTAGAATTGAATATTAGAACAAACGAACTTGAAAAGATAGAGGAATTGGTGCAAGGAATTAAAGTTTCAAAGATATGCGGCCTAAAAATTACATAGAAACACATTCAAACAACAAATTCGCATTGCGTTGATCACACCAATAAATTTACATTAATTCTGTTAAAAAATCAATATGATGAAGCTATTTGTTTTTCCCATGATTTTATTCCTTTTTTCTATTTTCCTTCTAACAAATTGAATACACAACCCCTTAAGTAAGTAAAATATAAAAACATAAAAGCTTTTTATGTATACAATTTACACACTTCCTGGCCTTAACCCCACATCCACTTATCTAACATCTTCTTTTACTCTTCATCACAGTGTTGTGTGTATATACAAATCCTCCCCTAATTCGTGACGGCCTAAGTGATATCCTTTGACCCAGACACGTACCCAAAATAAAAATGTTTGATTTAGTCGTCGACTTTCAAGGTTTGTTAGTGTTATAAAAGAGTTTGTGAATATTTGGCAAAAAAAAAAAGAAAATGGTGATTTTGTGGTATGCATGCTTCGTTGATGGTACGAACGTTACTTTTTGTCTGCTTGGTTTATATTTGGTTAAACAGATCTCGTTCTCTGCTTAACGATTGAGTATTTATTTGAAATGAGTTTTTTTTTTGAAGGTACAGGCGAGAAGGGAATTTGTTTAGTTTTGAATAATTTAGATAAATATTTTTTTATAGATTTTAAATTATAATAATTTGAAAAACGTTTTTCGCTTTTTGTTGATTTTCAAACCAATTTGTTTTCTTATATATAAAATTTTAAAGGATTTTTTTTTACCCAGCCTTTGCAGCGTCAGTCAACCCAATGTTCTTGTGTAAGCCGTTCTTTAATCAAATTTTATTTTGCACACATTCGCAAATATTCAAAATTTCAGAGCATCAAGCCAAAAAAAAACCCCTTCTATCAACCCACAAAAAAGTATCAAAAACTTGTTAATTTAATAGCTCATGACAACCCGATATCAAAAAAACTTATCGGTGTGCTTTTAATAGCATACAAATATTTTTGCTGGTTCTGCTTCTTCTCTTTGCCATTGCTACCGTTAAACATCCCCTTGGGACTGGATATATTTCTGAAACGTGACGATGTCTATAGACTGATAAAAAAATAAAAAGGTAATATCGGAACATATCGCTGAGACGAATATCTTTAGATGAATTTATTCATGTAGACTACGCTTAAGTGTAAAATGGGATGCTACGAAATGATTTTGAGTTTGCAAGCTGTGCCAAACAGTAATTTTTCGAATTGCAATGAATTATCTGCGAAGATTCGAAATTATTCAAATGTCCTTAATGTAACGATACGAATTTCGTGAATTGTTACAATTTTGTATGTAAATTATCTTTTCAATAATTCTATGGCTAATCCCAATATCGTCTCTGTGTTTATGCTATTTTCGTACAAAATAAGAAGTCTGACAATTTCATATTTCTGTGTTGATTTCGTGGAGAAAATATTGATGCTGTGTGGGTGCAAAAAGGCCAGACATTTTTAACAACAGCTTTTCCACCATTATCATCGAGACACTTCGGTAAAATTCCCCCTCCCAACCCCTCAATTGCCACACTCGCACGATTTTAAGCTTGGATGTTTCTTTTGTAGCGAAATAGCGAGGCCTTTCAAAAACTAGCGCGCAGCGCGTTGGTAGCGAGCGCTAATTTTTACTAATGGTACAAAGTTTTCATGACATTGAAATAATTAAAAAAATAAGAAAATTTTTGCGGAAATCGTCTGACCGAAAAACATATTCAGAAAAGCTGAACAATCTTTTACTGCTACACAGTACAACTGTGCTGTACATAACAATTATCTACATCGTCTACATCGTAAAAGTTACTCAAACTTTCTATTTATATATTTGCCGAAGTTGCAGTCAACGTGCACTTGCGAGGATTTTCACTTACGTCCGTCGTCGTCGTCGTGGATAACGTTCATCCCCTTTTGACTGTGCGCTATCGTCTCACAAAATTTTCGGGAAACTTGCATTGCAATTGCAATAGAAGCGCAAAGATTCTACGAGCTCTTAACAATAAAGTGCGATGCTGTGTAGTTTAGGTGTAACTCGGCATTACATATATCGAACGTTCAGTCGTCATATGCTAATCAATATTTGTATTCCGTGAAAATGATTTTTTTTTACATTTCAGTAAATTTTTTTCAACACGGCGAAGTGGAAATCGGGATTTCGGCTAGTCGAATTTTGGTTGTACTAATAAAATACTGTGGAAATTTGAATTCCAAATAATTCGATTTCGTACAATAACAAAGTAGCGACTAGCGAAATGGGTCCGCTAGTTGACTAATTAGTGGATCGCTAGTCGGTACTAGCGAAGTATCTTACAAAATAGCTTCGCTACTAGCTAGTGACTAGCGTCGCTAACCCAACCTTGGTGTCATTGATAGTGACTTATAGATTTAAGGATTTTTCAATAGATCCGCGCCTTGGTTGGTTTTCATTTTATGTCGATAAAGTGGGTGATTTTAACTTAAAAGTTGTTCTACAGTATATCTTGAAAATGCACAGTTTTTTTTCAACTAAATTTTAGTTTTATAAAATTTGAATTGAAGTTTAGCGCCGTAGGCCAACTTCTTTACAGCCTTTACACAAAAACACTGCTGATTGAATTGATTCAAGTCTGGGGTAGTGAAGGTAGTTGAAAAGAGAGCTTTCTTACAGATAACGGGTAAAATACATTGTTGGGTATTCTACTCGCACTATTTGTGTAAAATGCAACAGCATTACTTTTGATGTAAAATGATGTGTCCACAGCTCCGGCATTCCACCATTTACGATATTTTGTGAATTACATGAATAGGCTGAAGTTTGGTGTGGGATGAATGGGGATGCAGGAAAGAGTTTAGATGGCAGGTTGGAGGAAGGACTAGACGGGGACAGGGAAGGGATTCTACACCGTTAATAGGGACGCGGTTTTTTACTATATCCTTTGGGGTAATTTCGATTCAGGCTTTATAGTGAATCGTACGGGTCTAGCGTATCTTATATTTTTATTTTCCCTCGTTTCGGAGCTGGATTTTTCTGCTTACCCACGCCTTCCATAACAACCTGAGTTGTCAAATTTATCCGTCATCCAATTTCTTTTTAGAACGTTACAAGCGAAATGGCCCATCCGGTTTATTCGTAAAAATACGAAATAATTAACTGGTCGATTTATTACAATTCTCCAATGGATTAACGCATAGACTGCACAAGATAGCAAATTTTGGTATATAAATGATATGTCATCGTTCTGAACGACTTACTTTTGTGTATATTTTTTCCTAAGCTTATTTTTATGTAATCAGTTCAGCTGAATATTTCCCACAATTTGCATCTAAAACTTCCAACAGGGATAGGGTAATAACATTGTCATACCTTAATTTTCATCAACCTATTTGTCACTGCGAATATTAGCTCCAGGGTGTTACAAAAAGACTACACACCGGCAGAATAGACATAGAAAACGTAAATTTCCCTCACGCATATAAATTGTATTGTTAACGATCTTGTTGTACATTTATTTATACACGCGTCGTAATAACATTTTTCCATTTATTTCGCAAGGTTTATGTTTCCGTTCCTCACTGAACTGTTAAGATTTGTTCCATCCCTTGGTGTACCATATTTTACGCAACAATTTGTTTGTATGACACATTTCCCTGACACGATAAAGCCTGAATATTAAAACAATATTGCACGAGTTTAAAGAAAATTTATGTTTTGGGAGAGCTCCCCACGGTTTTTTTTAAATAATAATAAAAAAAATAAAATAAAAAATCAGTTGTTCTGGTGAAGGTACCGAAGGAAAAACAAATTTGCTCATATTTCATCAAATCATATTCAAACCATTGCCTCTTCACAACACATTTCTGTTCCTAACAACATAAATGTATATGTTCAGTGTTCCGTCATGATACACCTTGTTGTTTCATAAATCTCCAACTCCATCTGTATTTCAATAAACAATTTTCCTTAAAACAAATAACTCTCATATCTAAACCACACAATTTTCCGACCATTCAATTTTTGGAGGGGGATATGTGGTCGCGGAAGTATAAAACTCCGTGTAGTAAAACAATAATTAAAAAAATGGTCCATACCATACCATCTACTTTTTTTTCAATAACAGTAATATATCAACAGCATGAATAAACGACAAGGGTTGGGGCTATAAATTTAATTTTTATGTCATGGGTTATGGCAAATAAAATGTATATTGAAAAAAATGTCGTTTCCTCCGCTGTTTGGACTTTTTTTGAATGTTTTATTGGAGCGCCTGTTATTTTTAGTTATGTTGGTTAACCAATTTTTTTACTCGTTTTATGAAGTTTTACATTTTACGTAGAATTCCACTGGATCGAATGATATGAAAGAAAACGTGTTGTCGTTCGGATCTGTGGATTTTTCAATAATTAACTCTTATGGTAGAACATTTACCGCAGAACCGTAAGTATCGCATTTTAAGAATATAAATCTACACTTTTAAGATCTTGATGACTGCATTTCTATTCAGAGTTTCCTTCAAGGACATTTTTCTATGAGCTCCACTGAAAACACTTATAAACAAGCCTGAAAGTTAGAAAATAAGGAAAAATCAGGTTTTCTATTTTTAAGTTCACTCAAAAATTGCAAGAAATTGAGAGAGTGCTGAGAGAAATTACTTTCATCATCACTTTCAAACAACGCAATGAAAATGAGAGAGTGCTGAGAGAATACGAAAACACCAAATTTCGACTGCAGCCGCAGCATACCCTATTTTTTGAAAACTGCATTTATCAAATTTTTAAAGTTGCTCAAATATTTCTAAAATTTCCCAAATATTTCTTAAATTTCTCAAATATTTCTAAAGTTTCTCAAAATTTAAGGAAATCAATTAAAGTTGATTTTTTTGTTGTAAATTCATTTGCCCAAGAAATTTTATTTAATTTTTCAAAATCTCACAATTTGCATATGTTTTCGCGCGAACAGCTCTTCCGCTTCGTCGAATACGCCTACAAACCATTCCTGCTGTCTTGTCTTGGAACCCTGAACTGGCTTTCTATTCTTCTGAGCCATCCGATGATGCACTGCAGGACTTGGGTCTAATTTTTCCACTGTAGGCATGTTCATCTTCACGTACAAGATGTTAAATAAACTTGATGTTGTATAAAGCTAAACAAAATCGCGTTACAAAACAAGAATTAATGCGATATGCTAGATTATTACTGATGAATCGTTCAACATCTGCCGAAACTGGTTTTGCTGCTAATCTTCCTAAATCAGTTTTGATAGCCATGAAAGGTTCAGTTGAAAGTTGCTGTAATGCTTTAATGGTGTCGGGTGGGCCTTTACATTCATTGTTATGTACTAAATCGGCTGCAGCCCGGTACTCTTCTACGAAGGTATTTGGTTCGAAATCCGTAGCAATGAATTTGTGACACAATTGAAGAGACTCTTCGGATGCCGAGATATTGATCGGATGAAGGGGTTGCAAATATTTCTGCATGAAATCGTCGAAGCCAAGGCGCTGATTTAAATACTGCAACAATGATCGTACGATATCTTCTCGTTCCTCAGATCTCAATAGGAGAGAACTATTGTTGCTTCGTGTCCTGCCTTCAGTAATTAATCTGTGGCCGAGGAAATGTGTACCGTCGTTCTCACAAATAATCTCATTCAAAAAGAGCTGCTAGAGATGATAGTTGTCAAATATCTTCGCGCTATGTGATGGCTCGTTTTCTGACTTGCAATACAACATTGAACATCTCCAATTTCTAAAAACGACGTAAGGTTGTTTATAGGTATATTGCACCCAACGAGTTGATTTATAGGATGGGAAATGCAGTGGCTGGGACAAATTGTTAGCTGCCGCAACGTTCCTCAATTTTCCCGTACGTTTGCCAAAAGTGCGAAAAAATGTACACAATTGAGATGTCGAGGTTATGATTATGCCTTGGATTATGGAATTGCCGGTGCACACAGATTTCTATCCTAAAGTGATTCGATGCGCTACGCACCAGATTTTAAAAAAGGTAGAGTCTTACTGTTGGACAGTTGATGTTCTCTTGTCGTTCTTAATACCACTTTGTAAACCAGTGTTAAGTGGTTCGCCGTCAGTCACTAAGGAACTGCACAATTTCAAAAAATTCTTCCTCTGTAAAATTTTTTTTTTGATTGTTTTCATCCCCATTGTGGCCTTGGGTTATATCAACAGCGACATCAACTCTTACCGACAGTGCGAGGGCGAACGACTCCTTTATACGATATGACAGATTTTCCACATCGCTTTGGATAATTGCGTTAAGAAATTGAGGATGTTGAGCTGGATTGACGTCACTAGTCGTCATTCATCTCTAACACAGGTGGAATTGTTAATGAGTTATAGCTTTAACAGTAAGATCTTGTTTACAGAATTGGGATAATGCTGTAGCTGTGTAGCTGTTACTGTCCTCGACATCAATCGAACATCAGTAAACATGTTGACTTTTATTTTCCAATTGATAAAACTTTTTTCTCTGACCAAGGGTTCTTGGATCGTGTTAAATTAAGTTATGAAAGAAAACGGAGATATAAAAATAGAAAACGGAGATAAAAAATTAGAAAACGGAGATATAAAATTAGAAAACGGAGATAAAAAAGTTAGAAAACGGAGATATAAAATTAGAAAACGAAGATAAAAAAGTTAGAAAAC
Source organism: Pseudolycoriella hygida (assembly GCA_029228625.1). Lineage (NCBI taxonomy): Eukaryota > Metazoa > Arthropoda > Insecta > Diptera > Sciaridae > Pseudolycoriella > Pseudolycoriella hygida. The sequence continues at coordinate 130,698,490 of CM055406.1, forward strand.
GGAGATTAAAAAATTAGAAAACGGAGAACATAAATTAGAAAACGGAGATACCAATTCTATTAAAACGGAGATAAATTTAATTGCTATCGGAGATCAATAATTAAGAAATGGAGATACTATATCTACGAATTCAATCAAAATATCTCCGTTTTGAAATATTTAATCTCCATTTCTGAATACTTTATCTTCACTTTTGATCATTTTATCTCCAAAACATTTTTGTTTTATCTGCGCTTTATAATTTGTTATCTGCGTTTTTAAATTGTTTATCTGCGTTTTTGAATTTAATATCTCAAGTTTATTACGAGCCAAAAAAGAATCAATGGGAACCTACTTTACATGAACTGAAATTTCTACATGTCATCACTATGCCATA
>CM055406.1:130699365-130737907 GCA_029228625.1 Pseudolycoriella hygida
TTAGTTAATGCCAAGGTAGGGAACGTAATGAAATTTTATAAAATAGACCAAAGATAGTAATGAAGAACCTGTTCGTACTTTCGATGAAAGATCTCAAATCCCTTACAAAAGTTGTTTGTTTTTGTTGTTGTTTTTTTAAGAAAAATATCGATTAAATGGTTTTCGTTGAGGTCTTTTGTGCTGTGCTGTAAAGAAAATAGAAACAACGAATATGAAAGCACATTTCGGAGACCTCTGTTTAGGGCTTTGGGTCGGGCCTAACATAGTTTTTTTAATATTGGGGTTGAATGAGCTTATTTATCATAAATTATGAAAAACGTCGGAATAGCTCAGTTTGAATATATTTATTTCGCCAAATATTTCGGTTTCAATTCGAAACCATTTTCAGTGGCTTTAAACAAAATTCAATCAGATCACATTCAAATAAACATACAACAAACGTTCTACCGTAATTAGATAATGCGAATCAGTACATAATTAAGTGTTACTATCTATGCCAATTATTGAAATCGGTAGTCACAAATTTTAACAAAATTAATTTACTAACGGGAATTAGAACATAAATTGAATAATGAACCTTACAAGTCGACAAGGTTACATATACTGTTCGGAAGACGAAGCATTTGAATTAAAAGATTCAAAAAATCAAACGATACAAACGATTCGTACTTAAAAATTTACATTAACCCGTTCACAACAACAGGGTGGTCAAATAATGTTGTTATATGTGGTAGACAACATTATGGAATCAGTCTGTTTATTGAGGCTATATCACCCGAGTGGAAATGGCAGTTTCAGTGAGTTCTAAAATTGAGTGTACTCACAGCCTCAAATCAGTCTCAATTTTTGAGAAAAATTCAGAAGTTTGCATGATCAACAGTCCCAAAAGCCTCAATTGAAAAATGTTTTTGTCGAAAATGAGTACACTCAACAGTTTCATTGGCTAAAAAAAGTATTTTCCACAATTGAGCATGATCAACAGTCTCAAAAGCCTCAATGAATTTGTGAAAAATTCTTTTGTCGAAAATGAGTGCACTCAACTGTCTCATTGGCTAAAAAAAGTATTTTTTACAATTGAGCATACTTAACAGTCTCAAAAGCTTCAATAAAATTGTGAAAAATATTTTTGTCGAAAATGAGTACACTTAACAGTCTCATTGGCTAAGAAGAATATTTTTCACAACTGAGCATACTCAACAGTCTCGAAAGCCTCAATAAAATTGTGAAAAATATTTTTGTCGAAAATGAGTACAATCAACAGTCTCATATCCTTTCGTAAGAACGGTTCAAAATAGGACTACGAATACGCATGTGTAATTTAGCAACATGAGTTACGTCGTTGGCGGTAAGTAAAAATTAAAAAAAATAACAACTTTCTAATATAATTTCAGATTAATCGCGAATTGTGAAGAAAATAGTACGTGGCGGCATCTACGAACGAAATGAAAAAGTTTCAGCATCATTGGCGGCAAAAAAGCGTCTCAAACTGCAATTCAAAATTAGCATACTCAAGAATCTCAAATAGCATCAAATTGAACATACTCAACCGTCTGAAATAGTCTCAAAATGAGTATATTCAACAGTCTCAAATAGTCTAAAAATGAACATACTCAACAGTTTGATATAGTTAATGAGTATACTCAAGAGTCTCATAATGAGCATACTTAACAGTCTGAAATAGTCTCAAAATGAGTATACTCGAAAGTCTCAAATAGTCTCAAAATGAGTATACTCAAAAGTCTTTTTTGTATATTAAGTACACCAAATAGTCGCAGAAGCTTCAATAAATATCATTTAATTTGAGCATACTCAACAGTCTCAAATAGTCTCAAAATTAGTATACCCAAAAGTCTCAAATAGTTTTAAAATAAGCATACTCAAGAGTCTCAAAATGAACATACTCAACAGTCTCAAATAGTCACAAAGTAGCATACTCTACAGCATACTCAACAGTCTCAAATAGTCTCACCACCAGACACCAGAAATTGAGGCAAAAATGAGCATACTCATCATTTTTAATGATGATAACGGTCTCAAAACAGCCTAAAACGAAAATACAGTACTCAGTGCCATCCACAAAAACAGTCTCAATTTCAGTCTCAAATCGCATGGTTTTTTTTATTCGGGCACACCAACCTTCGACGTACAAACGAAATACAGCTTCTCTATCTTGCGTTTAACGAAATGAATGATTATCAACGATCCCAGCAAATTATTTGTTCCATTTAAATAATACTGTAAAGTAAATTGTTTGTTTCTAATAGGTTCCTCCACAAAAAGATGTTATCTTTGCCATTTGTTCAAATATTTGCATTTTTCCACTTATGAAAATTGTTATGAATACGAATAAATTTAAAATTGTTATTATTGAAACAAAATTTATTGAAATGTTCATCAAACATGTCGTTAAGCTTAGAAAAATGGGATGGCGGGGCGTGCTGAATTAATTTTGAAAATGAAAGTATTCAGATGTGTTTGACAAATTAACATTAGAATTTTTAAACTTTTTCTTTGGGGACGGGGAGAGACTTTTGAAGCATTGACAAACCTCATAACATATACATACAGACTTTAACCCCCATAGATTCACTACTCTGTGCATCAATTTCAATTTTCAATATTCAAAATGATTACGAAAAGCCTCTTAGCAACACTCAGGATTTACTCAGTAGCCTCAGTGGTAACGTATTGGCTTTCCATCAAGAATATCCGGGTTCAATCCTGATGAGGGAAATTCTACAAAGGATTTTTCTTCAACTTGTAGCGTTAACGTATCGTTCCTAAGCATTCCCAAGCTTCCAAATTTGGGTAGTTGTGGTGTTTGGTGTCCACAACGAACCGTATGACGTCACTCATGCAAAATGAATTTTATGTACACATATCTGAGCCTATCTTAATACGTAGACATAATTAACACCAGATAAAAATCCTATACGTAGCTACTACAATATAGGCGTAGTTCGGAATTCACGTTAAGCACGTGACCCAACAAACAGATTAATGGTTACTCATACAAATGCCCTAGAAAAAAGTATCTTGGTTGTGCACACACGACGAAGTTCATTTGGCAACGGATCTAACGAGTGTTTAATCTGAATGGGAACGTATAAATGTGGAAATCTAGCTAAAACGTGAATGACTAGGTGGAATGATAGAAGAGTAACGGGGAAGGAATAAAGAGTCAAAAAGATTTGTGTTCGAAGGCCAGTAGGACGCGTCAAACCAGAAATCTATCTTGTTGGCCGTGTTAACTGGTGGATGGGTGAATCTAGGCAAATTTTCACTGTTATCAAGTTTTATTGCATGGAACACTTCCTAAGAAAACCTTCAACAATCAGCTATGATTTCACAAAGTCACCAAGGAAAATGTAAAGCTGAAGCTACGAACTACACACACCCTTCCGATTCATTAAGTAATAAAGATGGTTTAATGAAAATTTATTAAATTACTGATTACGTCCTCATTAAATTACATTGGAAATTGTCTTACCACGAACGAAAAATATTTTGTTCCATAATTTTTGAATGCTTCAGATTTATAAAAATCACATAAGATTTATTCGCGTTATGTACAAAAAACCAAACATAATTGTTAGACTGCGTTTCAGTGAAAAAATTATGAAAATCGGTCAAGAGTGTAAACAGACGGACAGACCGTAAAAAAGTTTTCTTTTGCATATCTAGTCAAAAATCGATGCTCCCCCTACTCCGGCGACAACAACCACGGCAAACACATAAGTCCCGTATACTTCATACTAGGTACTTCGTAGGGGTCTAAAAAGCTCTCTTTGAGCGTTCTTGCACAACAATTGCATTAATCTATATTCAACAACAGTTTTTAATTAACCTTTCTTGGCATGGCGACAGTTCAAATAAAAACTTTATTTCCAACTTCGTTGAAGCGAGGAATTACACATTTCGTTTGCAAATACAGAATCGAAATTTGCGATTATGTGCTTCGAAGCCAACTGGACAAACACGATATTTTTTTTTATTTTTTTCGCTAAAATATAAGAAACAATTGGCTAAATATTAACATTCTCCGTAACTTCTCAATAAAATGTTGTGGGCTGAGATCGAAATTTCAGTTTTTCGTCTGAAGCTGTTTAATTCGGAGTGAAACAAAATGCGGGTTATTACACTGTTCTTCGTAGGTATGTACGTGGTGATAGAGGATAAGATAATAATATTAATATCTCCTTTTAAACCTAAAAGAAAAAATGCAATTGTGTCAAAGATATTAAAGGGATGCGTTCATATTTCCTTTGAAGCTCAAAATAAACTCCTACGCGATTTTATAAGACGGAAAAGATGAAAATGAGTATCGTTCAGCATTATGTTACTAAGTCATGCAATCTGGGTGTCAAGCAACTTCAGTTTTAGACATTTTATACGAAAAGTTTTTTGTTGTGGAAAAGCTCAAAGGATTTATCTGTTTTATTTATTACTATATCTACAATACAATTTTTGAATTTAATTAGACAATAGATTTCAAACATTACCGAAAAAGTAACTAATAATTAGTCATAAGTTTAGTTTGTGCAAGCTCTCACGAAACCTGCATCTAGATTCCAGTGGTACACCACGTAGTTGCATAGTAACTAATTTTAGGATACAACTCATTACGTATTACTTTTACTATGAACGTACAAGCTCTTATCTGAATTAATTACGAGTTTGTGTGCTCCCTCACATAGCCGGAAATTGTTCTCCGTAACGACCGCTCATGATTTAACCGATTTGCTATCATTAGATAGAACGGCAAAATCGATATGTGTGCAACAGTTTAAATCAAACTAAAGCCTCACATTACATAGTTACAATATGTTGGTATCTGCCACTGTAAGATCGCATAGGCTTTGATGAACGTAACAAGCTCTTGAGTTAACTTTGGAGACAATACACTAACCGAGACAAATAGATACGTCAGCACTTTATCCATCACGACCATCAACAACTCAAGGCGCATGACTTGACTGAGGATTGGCACTAGATGCCGAAATGTTGATCTCTTCTAATTATCTCCTTAGCACAACTGTTAGAGATGTGTTAATGTCTGAGCGTCAAGTCAAAGATAAAATAAATCAAATAAGATAGTAAGATAATACGTAATGAGTTGTATCCTAATACTGATTAATTCCAAGTTCCAATCCGTAGCTATTAGAAAAGTGCCGAATAACTTTTCATAGTTGGGTTTACTCAACAACAAATTCTTTGAATAGTAACTAACTACTGTGGTCAAGTTGAGTTGTGTATCAAAGTAAAATTACGGCTTACAGTTTTTAGCGCATTTAGTAGTGAATTCGAGCACCACATACTGATGGGGTTTCAAAACAGTATATTTTTTACTTTTTTCCGTTTTTTGACGTTGCAAATCATAAATACATTCATTGGAAGATTTACAGACTTTACAGACACAAAAGCCGATTTCGACGTTGACGACATTCAGCAACTTGTCTTTAAGATCATGTTAGTTAAAAGGCGTTAATTTTATTCGTTTCTTCCTTACTCGCGTGCTATTATAAACAAACGTTAGAATTTATTTCGATTATTTGTTGGAAGTTCAGAGATTTAGGCAGCGTATATTAACGGACCAACCTTAGAAAAATTTTCCAGAAGGTACTACGAAGGTAGTATAAGTTACACCGCAGTGTCTTGACAATCTCTTTACCCCCAAGTTTCTTTGTGTTTTATATCGTCGCCCTAATAACAAAAATCAAAATTCCAATCCTGGCTTTATGAGGGGGCAATGTTTTTACATTGGAACAGAGCTGGACTACTACATGATTTTCTTTACTTATATATTGCTGTTAGCAGTAATAACTAAGAATAATCACCCATCTTCGTTCGATCACATGTGGTCGAACTAATTACAAGAACTGTTGTTTCTGCTGTGATGAATAGTATCTAACCTGTTCTAGAAGTTGAAATGTAATTCTGCCAAAATTCGTGTGACACAGGTGTGGTAGGGGGTGGGGTTTCTGAAAAATGTTGAGTTGACATATTTTATTCCGATGGTAAAACTATTAGTTGTTTAACTGAACCTATTCATTTAAACTAAATTTGTTAAAATTCACCTAGACACATTTTTTCATTATTTCAGCTCTTTGCTGTATTGCTATTGTCACAGCAAATCGAATAGACGTTAAGAGCACCAAGAAAGAGAAAAATGACGATAATGACGACAAGAAAAACAATGAAATCGATAAAATAAAAGCAAATCAAAATAATAAAAGCGATCAGTCATGCAATCATCAGGATGAAAAAGATATCAAGGTTGATACCAAGGTTGATACCAAGGCAACAAAAAAAGACAACGATTCTAAGAACAACGACAACAAAGGAAAAGCCGCAGTAGAAATAGTTCAAAATATCGATCACAAACTACGTGGGGAAGACAATGATCGGAAAGATAAGGACGGTAAAGTAAGCGACAGCAAAGTCAACGATGGTAAAGGAAACGATCGCAAGGACGATCAGTCGTGCAATGGGAAGAACGAGAAGGATGAGAAGATTGATACCAAGGTAACAAAGAAAGACAACGATAGCAAAGATAGCGATAAGAAGGACAAAGATGATAAAGGAAACAATCGCAAAGACAGCGACAACAAAGGAAAAGCTTCCGGAGAAGTAGGTCAAACTATCGATCACAAACCTTGTGGCGAAGACAAGGATGGTAAAGGAAACGATCGCAAGGACAATCAGCCAAGCAATGGAAAGAACGAGAAGGATGAGAAGATAGATACCAAGGTGACAAAGAAAGACAATGATAGCAAAGAAAACGATCGAAAGGACAAAGATGATAAGGGAAACGATCGCAAAGACAACGACAAGAAAGGAAAAACTTCCGGAGAAGTAGGTCAAACTATCGATCACAAACCTTGTGGAGAAGATAATGATGGGAAAGGTAAGGACGGTAAAGTAAGCGACAGCAAAGTCAACGATGGTAAAGGAAACGATCGCAAGGACGATCAGTCGTGCAATGGGAAGAACGAGAAGGATGAGAAGATTGATACCAAGGTAACAAAGAAAGAGAACGATAGCAAAGATAGCGATAGGAAGGACAAAGATGATAAAGGAAACAATCGCAAAGACAGCGACAACAAAGGAAAAGCTTCCGAAGAAGTAGGTCAAACTATCGATCACAAACCTTGTGGTGAAGACAAGGATGGTAAAGGAAACGATCGCAAGGACAATCAGCCATGCAATGGAAAGAACGAGAAGGATGAGAAGATCGATACCAAGGTAACAAAGAAAGACAACGATAGCAAAGAAAACGATCGAAAGGACAAAGACGATAAAGGAAATAATCGCAAAGACAACGACAGCAAAGGAAAAGCTTCCGGAGAAGTAGGTCAAACTATCGATCACAAACCTTGTGGCGAAGACAATGATAGGAAGGACAAGGATGGTAAAGGAAACGATCGCAAAGATAACGATGGCAAAGGAAACGATCGCAAGGACAATCAGCCATGCAATGGAAAGAACGAGAAGGATGAGAAGATCGATACCAAGGTAACAAAGAAAGACAACGATAGCAAAGAAAACGATCGAAAGGACAAAGACAATAAAGGAAATAATCGCAAAGACAACGACAACAAAGGAAAAGCTTCCGGAGAAGAAGGTCAAACTATCGATCACAAACCTTGTGGCGAAGACAATGATAGGAAGGACAAGGATGGCAAAGGAAACGATCCCAAAAATAACGATGGTAAAGGAAACGATCGCAAGGACAATCAGCCATGCAATGCAAAGAACGAGAAGGATGAGAAGATCGATACCAAGGTTAAGAAAGACAACGATAGCAAAGAAAACGATCGAAAGGACAAAGACAATAAAGGAAATAATCGCAAAGACAACGACAACAAAGGAAAAGCTTCCGGAGAAGAAGGTCAAACTATCGATCACAAACCTTGTGGCGAAGACAATGATAGGAAGGACAAGGATGGTAAAGGAAACGATCGCAAAGATAACGATGGTAAAGGAAACGATCGCAAGGACAATCAGCCATGCAATGGAAAGAACGAGAAGGATGAGAAGATCGATACCAAGGTAACAAAGAAAGACAACGATAGCAAAGAAAACGATCGAAAGGACAAAGACAATAAAGGAAATAATCGCAAAGATAACGACAACAAAGGCAAAGCTTCCGGAGAAGTAGGTCAAACTATCGATCACAAAACATGTGGCGAAAACAATGATCGGAAAGACAAGTATGGTAAAGGAAACGATCACAAGAACAATCAGCCATGTAATGGAAAGAATGATAAGGATGAAAAGAGCGTCAACAAGGTAACAAAGAAAGATCACGAAGGCAAAGATAACGATCGCAAAGACAACGATAGCAAAGATCAAGATCGAAAAGACAAAGATCGCAAAGACAACGATCGCAAAGACAACGATCGCAAAGACAACGATCGCAAAGGCAACGATCGCAAAGACAATGATCGCAAAGACAACGATCGCAAAGACAATGACAGCAAAGGAAAAAATTGCGGAGAGGAAGGTCATAACATTGATAACAAGCCATGTGGACAACCCGTTTGTAACGAATTTTGTCCGTTGAACTTAGATCCGTTATGCGCTGAGCCCGATGGATTCAAAGGCGATCCAAAAACATTTGATAATAAATGTTTATTTAATCTTTACAACTGTAAACATCCAAATCAAAGTTAGTAATCTTTTTTACTTCAATAAATATATCAGGTATTAAAAGAAATTTAAATAGAATACAAGGCAATATACGATGGTCTGTGCAAACCGAAATGTCCCGAAGTATGTCCGCTGTACGAAAAGCCATTCTGTGCACTTCCTGTAGGAAAGTGCGGTAAACCAACGTCATTTGGAAATCCTTGTTTGCTGGGAGTGTACAATTGCAAGAATCCAAACGACCGTGAGCGTTTCTTTGCATTTAGAAAGGCTAGAAAGTTTCCTTAAAACAAACCATTGCTTGTTTCAGAATACGAATATTTCCATGACGGTGAGTGCATCGAGCAACCTTCTAAGCCAGACTGTGGGGTTATTGACTGCCCTCAAATAGAAAAGTTAATTTGTGCTACTGCCGTCGGTTTCGCTGAGCAGCCCAGAACTTTTCTAAATAAATGTTTGTTGGAAGTACACAATTGCTTTAACCCTGATAAACGTAAGTTCTACAGGTTGTTTTAATTCAAAGAACAATTCGTTCAAGGTGCTAATATGTATGTACCACCAACAATGCATGTGAAACAGTTCTCGACCTGATGTATTTTTTTCTTTCAGAATTTCAGTACTCATATGATGGTAAATGTGTAACTGAAGAACCTTTACCTGAATGTGAAGTAACTAAATGTCCTCAGGATAACAAACCTGTGTGCGGTCTACCTAACGGTTTTTGTGCGGAGCCTAGATCTTTCCCCAACAAATGTTACTTGGACGTTTATAACGCCGCAAACCCTAAGCAACGTAGGCATTCGATTTTTTTTTTTTTTTTTTTGTAGCGAATTTCTCTGAAACTTGTTACTTCATTCAGAATACCAATATTTCCACGACGGCGACTGTCTAACTAAAACGAATCCAGAACATGGTTGTGACGTTAAAGTTTGTCCGAATGAAAATAGTCCCGTTTGCGCTGTTCCTGATGGTTGTGGTGGGTCATCTCGAACATTCACTAACAAATGTTACTTGGAAATATACAACTCCTTCAATCCCAATGCACGTAAGAATTTTACATTAATAAGCGTAAGGCGTAAGACCTAACATTTAATTTAAGGATACAAATATTCCCACGATGGCAAATGTTCGGATGAGCCAGCACCGAATTGTGATTCCATTTTATGTACTAAAGAACGCTTTCCCGTTTGTGCAATCCCTGACAATTTTTGCGGTCCGATAAGAGAGTTTCCGAACGATTGCGAACGAGATGTCTACAACTGTAAAAATCCCACAAAGAGTTAGTACAATTAATGCTACGCTGCGTTTTTCCGTCAGCTAAACCATAATTGCTTCACTAGAATACGGCTATTTCCACAATGGAGAATGTTTGAAACCGACTAAAGAACCTTTACCTGAATGTGAAGTAACTAAATGTCCTCAGGATAACAAACCTGTGTGCGGTCTACCTAACGGTTTTTGTGCGGAGCCTAGATCTTTCCCCAACAAATGTTACTTGGACGTTTATAACGCTGCAAACCCTAAGCAACGTAGGCATTCGATTTTTTTTTTTGTAGCGAATTTCTCTGAAACTTGTTACTTCATTCAGAATACCAACATTTCCACGACGGCGACTGCCTAACTAAAACGAATCCAGAACATGGTTGTGACGTTAAAGTTTGTCCGAATGAAAATAGTCCCGTTTGCGCTGTTCCTGATGGTTGTGGTGGGTCATCTCGAACATTCACTAACAAATGTTACTTGGAAATATACAACTCCTTCAATCCCAATGCACGTAAGAATTTTACATTAATAAGCGTAAGGCGTAAGACCTAACATTTAATTTAAGGATACAAATATTCCCACGATGGCAAATGTTCGGATGAGCCAGCACCGAATTGTGATTCCATTTTATGTACTAAAGAACGCTTTCCCGTTTGTGCAATCCCTGACAATTTTTGCGGTCCGATAAGAGAGTTTCCGAACGATTGCGAACGAGATGTCTACAACTGTAAAAATCCCACAAAGAGTTAGTACAATTAATGCTACGCTGCGTTTTTCCGTCAGCTAAACCATAATTGCTTCACTAGAATACGGCTATTTCCACAATGGAGAATGTTTGAAATCAACGGAACCAAACTGTGCAGCAATCTCTTGTTCTAACCAGGGACCAGCTATTTGCGCTCTTCCAGACGGCTTCTGTGGTGAGCCTAAGACATTTACAAATGAATGCAACTTAAAAGTTTACAATTGCATTAACTCGAAACAAAGTAAGTACACGTCTTGCACGTCGAGTCCCATTGTGCGAAAGTGTCTCACTACAACCTTCCTATTGTCTTCCTTAGAATATAAGTTCTTCCATGGCGGCAAATGCTTACCTCAGCCTGTAATATGTAACACAATTTGCCCAGATATTTATGACCCAGTTTGCACTATAGGCCAGAGTGGAGATGTCAGACAGTTTCCAAATAAATGCAGTTTTAATTCGTACAATTGCCAGAATGAAAATAAACGTAAGCCGTTGGATTGGATGAACGATTCGGAGGCGCTAAATAATTAAATTGAATATTTTCTTTAGAATACATGTTTTTATATGGAGGAGAATGTAATGTATGCAAGAGCATTGTTTGCAACAAAATTTATCAACCGATCTGTGCTGTCAACAGCAAGAAAGTTTACAGGACATTCTCAACCCTCTGCTTGTTACAACAACACAATTGCGATAACTGCAACGACAGTAAGTGTACCGAGTGTTGCTTCTATTTTCAGATTTTGTGTACCGTACCTTTAACTACCCACAACTGTATTCTATATAAAGCATCAACCCAACGTAGTCTGGGTGCTTATAGAAGCAATATTGCGTACAGCTTTGCTAAAACTCCCTGACATCTTAATGATATTAAAAACGTAAATCTTTTGCTATTTAGGCTACGAATATTATTCCGAAGGCGAGTGCAAAGAACCTGTTGTGTGTGAAGAAGGTTTGTGTGAATTGTCTTTAATAACTCCATAACTCTACTGAACCGTTTAGGTCAAGTACTGGACGATGACGGAACTTACAACAAATGCCAATTGAGTTGTCCCAAAAATTACGATCCGATTTGTGGAAGGAATGCACAAGGCGGATCGAAAACGTTTAGCAACCGATGTGAATTCGAAAAACACAATTGCTTGAATCCGATACACCGTACGTCTTAAGATAAAAGACACGAAAATTTGTGTTGAGATAAATTATATTTCATTTCAGAATACTGTGTGGAATACGAGGGTGAATGCAACAATTGCCGAGTTATATGTCAAAAAATTTTTGCTCCACTTTGTGCCATAGATGCATCGGGTAATCAAAAGGAGTTCGCCAACGACTGTGAATATCAAAGCTTCAAATGCCGATATTCCAAAAACCGTAAGTGTCGAGGAGATTAGCTGTAGACTGTTTTAATAGTGTGTAATTTGCAATAGCTTTTAAATGAGAAGTTTAGATTTTTTTGCATCCTATCTATTCGGACGCTCACTTTGTTTGAAATTTTAGAACTTTGGTCTGGGGGTACATCTGTCTGGGGGGCATGTATGTCAAATTCGAGGGGGAAACGACTCCAAAAATGGTGTACCATGGTTTAATTTCCGGATGACTTATGAAATCATTTTATAAAAATCAGAGATTTCGAATGATTTTTAATGACTTTTGTGATTTTTAATGATTTTTGTAATTTTTGATGATTTTCTCAGAAGATTTTTGATTTACACCGTACCATGATTTTCAATAGTCAATAAAGTTATCAAAAATCATTGAAAATCTTCCAAAAATCATTGGAAATCATTAAAAATCAATGATATTTTATGGATTATATGATTTCAAAAATCACCAAAAATTAAAAAAATGGTTTCATAAATCATCCGGAATCATGGTACACTCATTTTGGGAGTCGTTTCCTCCTCGCTGAAACCGAATCAATTTGAGGGGTGGAGTCGGATTCTACAACTTCATCTGAGCAAACCCGACCCAACCCGAAAAAATTTAGCTCAGATTCTGGTTTCTAACAAATGACTCTTACTCACTGGTAATTTTTTTGAAAATATGAAGCAAATTAAAATCGTTAATCGTCGATGACATATGTTTGCTCAAAGGGAAACAGGATTTTTGGACTCGTACGAACTAACGAGGCATATCCGTCTACGACGACGTTTTTAACCAGTCGAATTGAGAGGACGCAAATTTTCGATTACACAGGCAAGTAATTAAAAAAGGAAAGTTAGGATTGAAAGTGGCTAAAATCGGTAAACGATAGCGTGCGTACTTTATGACACTTATGGAGGCCCCTGATGTGACTAATTTTCCACAAAATTCAATGTAAACACAGACGGAAAATTCGCAGTTGCGTATGGCATTAATTTTTGGTTCTAAGTTGACATTTTATAGTAGATCGGGTTCGGGTTTGACTTTTCATTTTTGATGGGCCTTTGGACCTCGCTAAAACGAGTAAATCGTGTCTAATGTTCTTGATTCTTTTTTCTATTTGAGGGTGATCGAAGGCCTTACACTATTCAACAAGAAATGTGGGTTGGATGTCACTTCTAGGGGCAACAGATCCGCCCTAACCCAAACAAAGATGTTTGGACCCGTACGAAGAACGAAGTTCTTCGAAAAGTGGTCTTTTGCATTTACCACGACGTTAGTAACCACCCCAATTTCGACCCGGGAGTAGGGAAGGGAGCATCGATCATGGTCCTTAGATGACGAATCAAGAATAAAAAAAAATGTCTGTCCGTCACCGCGATAACTTGAGTAAAACTCAACCGATTTTCAAAAACCTTTTTTGGGATTGAATCTGGGCACTGTCGGCCCAAGGGCCAATGAGCTAGGGCCGTTTAAGTGGTTTTTGGTCTTTTGTATATAACTCGAGTAAATCTATTCCGATTTTCATAATTTTTTTTTGTTTGAAAGATATGGGCATGCCGAACATTTTATGCTTTACGTTTTTTCTACATAAATCGTGTAAATCTTTCCTGAAATCTAATCACTAAATTGAATACGGGGTTGAATTTGGGCAAAATCGGTCGAAAACTTTCGAAGTTACGGTCGAAAAAGTGGGCAAAAACTTGGTTTTTTGAAGGTTCGTGGAGCTTTTTCACTTCTGTCTCTGCGAAATTAGAACGGAAATCGCTCTTCAAGGTTTTGAATGAAAGATGTGGACATCAAAAAATAAAGAAAATTAAATTAGTGAAAATCTGTTGAGTGGTTCGCGCTGAAGAGTCTTCAGTGTTAGCCCAACTCACGCTACGCGACCACAAATGATATTTGGTGAATTTTCGTGAATATTTCTTTAATTATGAGGTTCTTTGTACGGCTTTGCAGAGAAAATAGATGCGAACATTTTTGTTCATGTCAGTATGGGTCAGAGGCCTCTCCTAAGAGCTCTAGGTCGGTTCTAAGAACGTCCCTAGTGCAATTTTTTTTTAATTTTGAAATTTTTTTAAGGATTTGTGCGCTTTTTTTCGGATGCGTTTTTCAATATTGCCCTTTCGGCAATTTCCAATCCAATTTAATGTCGACGTAATTTTATGCATTTAAGAGTTAAGGCAACATTTACTTAGATACCTTCGAGCCTTTTAGTAACATCTATTCTGATACGTACGGGTCCATGCATATGTTTTCCATAGTAGTACATTTTTGGCGAACATTTTTGCTCATGAAATAATAGGCTTGAGCTCCTTTGGGTCTCAAGACTACTGTTCACGACAGATGATGATAATTCACCAGTATTTCGTTAATTACGAGGTTAAGGTTAAGGATGGACAGATTGAGGAGATCAGTTAAGGATTTAGGAAAGAGATTTTGTGAGAGTTGTGAGGAATTTTTTTCCACTTTTGGCTTGGTCAGGTTTTTCAATAATTTTGTTTCAATTTTGATAAAACGTCGAAATGTATTTTATTTCGACGCCATGTTGTGCATGTGAATATTCCCAAGTTACTATGAGTTGAATACTGTAACGACTTGAACAAAGATACTAAACGTTACCATTAAACTAATTTTAATAGCATACACCAAAACCTATGATGGTCCGTGCAGAACCCAAGAACCAGTATGCGAAGTACCACAACCGTGCACCATGGAATATGCTCCAGTTTGTGCAACTAGTGCGACATTAGGATCAAGGACTTTCAGCAACAAATGCGAACGAGACGCATACATTAAACAACATCCCAAGGAAGGTTTGTCACTGGCGTCTACTTGAACAGGAACAGCTTTAGTCGCTCAATAACTCAAACGAATCTTTAAGGTTATGTACCAGATTATGACGGAGTTTGCAAGGAGAAATGCCAGTTAGCCTGTCCGAAAAATTTGGACCCCCTTTGCGGAATCAATGCAAATGGAGAAGAGAAAACGTTTTCCAATCGATGTGAATTCGAGAAACACAATTGCTTGAACCCGGAAAACCGTAATTTCGTAGTGCATTGAATAGTTAAACCTTTATTCGACATCAATTTTTCTTAGAATACTCCGAAGGATACGAAGGCAAGTGTAACAATTGCCGCATTGGATGTCCGAAAATTTACGCCCCAGTTTGTACGATAGACGGATCAGGAGTAGAACATCAATTCGGAAACGATTGTGAATTCCAAAGCTACAACTGTCGAAACCAAGGCAACCGTAAGTTCTACGAAGCTTTATCTGAACAATTTGAATTTAATTTAAAAATGTTTCAGAATACACTCTCGCGTATGAGGGTGAATGTCATCAGTGCCAAATCATGTGCATGGCGATCTACAAACCCGTGTGCGCAGAAGATTTTGCAGGAAATGAAATTACATATTCAAATCAATGTGCATTTGACAGCTACAACTGTCGCTATCCATATAGCAGTAAGTCCATCAATAGACCGCAGTTCTTTTCGGAAATTTTTTTTGATTGATGTAAAATAATATTCTGTAGAACAAAAGTATAAACAGAATTCATGAAAAACTATTCCTCGATTTTTTATCTCAATTTGAAAGTAGTAACAGATCAATCAGAATGTAGTGCTCATTTCACATTCTAATACGATTCCTACGATTCCCATTGAAATTCCTATTGGAATTTGTTTTGTTTTTTTTCAATATGCGAGATTGACTCGGGATTGTGAACAATTTTCTTCAAATTGCGATATAAAATCGAGGAAACGTTTTTCATGAATTCTGTTTGTATTTTTGTTCTCCAGAATATTATTTTATATCGATCAAAAAAAAATTTCCAAAAAGAACCACTGTCTATTCCTTACTGGTCCAGATTAAAATAAATGTTGGCCATTTCGCTCTAGAACACACCTTGAAGCACCAAGGACCATGCAAAGCCAACTGTTTGAAACCCTGTCCAAGAATAATTGATCCAGTCTGCGCCAAAAATGAAAAAGGAAATACGAAAACATTCAACACGGAATGCGAATTAGAAAATTACAACTGCGAAAATGACAATGAAAGTAAATTTTCAGATAAAAAATAGATTTTCAATTTCGTAATCACGTTTTCCATTTAGAATATACTTTGCAGTACAAAGGAAAATGTAAGCCTGAATGCCCAAGCATTTGTCTTGCCATCTACAAGCCAGTGTGTGCATCTCCAGACGGAAATATCAACAATAACGATGCGCAAACATTTTCCAGTCAATGCCAATTAGACGTTTACAACTGCAATAATCCGGCTAAAGGTAAAGTCTATTGCAACATTTTGCGAGTACAGTCTTCTAAAAAAATCATCTTTTGGTAGTTTACACCAAAGCAGCGGATGGAGAATGTCCGGTAAACTGTAGAAAATTAAAATGCCCGAAAGAGGAAAAATGGATCTGTGCCACTCCAATCAATCCGAAAGGAAAGCCTTGTTCGTTCTTCAATGATTGCGAACGCTTGCTCCACAATTGTAACAATCCTCAAGAAAGTAAGCCTTGACAGCAGTCTCATTAACTTTTTTTAATCCAATTTTAATCTTTAGCATTCAACTACTCTCACGACGGCCAGTGTGATAAGCGGTTCTAGAAGAATATCCTTAAATTTACTTAATTCGTTGAAATGATTTAAAAGCGCAGTTCTGTAAACTTGAAATCTCTTTCAAATGAATAAATAAATGATTCTTTGGCTGTATTCGCTTTTGTTTTCGCTAAAACTATTGAGCCCTTCAGGAGTTTATGTTTCCTCCTAACACTTTTTTGATTCCTTCTAAAAACGTGCGTAACTAAGCCTAAAGGACGCTAGCGGCCTCAGGGTATGAGATAGAGATGAGCAGGTTGCCCGAAACTTCGAAAAACCCGACCCGAACCCGAATTGTTTTTTTAGGGCTCATGGGTTTCGGGTTTCGAAAATTTTAATCGGGTCGGGTTCGGTCCGGGCCGGGTTTGGAAACAGTTCGGGTTTCGGTTTTCGAAAAATTTTATCGGGTCGGGCTCGGTCCGAGTCGGTTTTCGAAAAGTGATCGACCCGCTCATCTCTAGTATGAGAGGCGAAATTGGAAAGCAAATGCTTTAACATACCAAAATAATTTATGACTAAGAAGCTTCAATGATGCGGTATCAATTCACCAATTTGTTAATAAAAGATGTCTAGCGAAAGGGGCGAGAGGGAGGGGTTGTCTTGTGCGACAAAAGTGAATTCTTCTCCAATTATCTAGCATCACCGGTTGTATCTGACATGTAGCCTCTTCCACCCCCTTGCGCAACTTGAAGCTTCCATTGCACCTTTTTCTTGAAGATCAAATAGTGGATTAGTTTAAGAAAGTTTTCAAAAACTGATTATCTTTGAACACTTCAGGACAGACAAGTTGTTAGCGATATTCATTCATTACTCGTGCTTCGGATTGTAATTTTCTGTGCCCTTGACAATGTTTTCACCACGCGTCACGAATTTCATTTTTACTTCTTACTCCTCGTGTGTCGTTAACGCTTGGTATGTCAGGCCCATCTATAATATACTGACTTTAATAGTGCCCACAATCGTGTTTCCAAAGTCGTTTTCTAACTTTTGCATTTATCGTTCATATGCCAAAAGTAGACTTTAATCTTTCTTCTCAAATTGCCACTCGCAACCACAGATTAGAACTCGAGTGTTTTGTAGATACGAATTATAATTACCTAAGTTTGTAAATTAGATGGGAGATTCCTATGTAGCGTCCGAATGGTCTACACTAATATATCCTAAACTTGGCTAACGTCAAGTAAACTCAGGTTGCAGGTAAATTCAGGCTAGGTCGATTCAGGTTTCAGATCATGTAAAAAATTGGGAACCAGGTTCAGGTCAAAATAGTTTTCAGGTAAAATCAGTTCAGGTTTCAGATTGACCTGACATGTTCCGAGCCTGAACTTCGACATAAGAAGCCGAACTTAAATTAAATATTTGAATTAACAAAATAACAAAAGGAGCCTTGTTATGTAGCTATCATGATCCGGAATCTCAAACAAAACCCTGCGCCCAAACCCCACGCCTGAAACGAGTTGTAACCGTACAGCAGGTGGCCTTATGTGCATAAGGCTCTGCCCCAAACCCTGTTAAGGGATACTTTCTCCTCGTCATCGCTTTTTTATGTTTGTCTTAAATGTTCATGGCCTGCGACACTGCTTTTCCCTTACTGAATCGGATTACGTTCACTTACGCTAATACGTTATCCGGTTTTTTGTACAGATTTCGTTTCTTATTTGACACAATCCGTAAGGCACAAGATCCTGACAGCACAAAATCCAGAAGGATGGCACGATATCTGGACGGCACAACGTCGTACTGGTTATTTGACCCTTATACACCGAAAGGTGGATATTCTCCTCTTGATCATCCCCTCGCGGGGCTCTAGAGTCTGTCATGAACCTCTCTTTTCTTGTTTGCCTGAAATGTTCAATGCCGGCACGCACTTACCTTCATGCATTACTCGGATTTTGTCCGTGTTTTGTCCTGATTTCGGATTTTGTCCAGTCCAGTTATGTATCGAGCCGAAAGCGTAAAAAATCGTTAAAATAACCATCTAGGAAAGAGTGCATACGCTATTTCATTTGCCGCGAACAGATATACTGAGATAAACAGTTTTGCCCAAAAGGGATAAATGCAAGATTATCGTTCTAGACAGAAAATAATATTTTATTCACCGCAGTGCTTCCCAAGTGAGTTAAATTATACATTAATTGTTGGTGTCAAACTTTGTTTTGTTGATTTGCTGCTTTGGTGAATAAAATATCATATTATGCATCTGTGGGAAAATTTATTTATCTACTCGGGGGATGCAAACTTTCCCCTCGAAGATAAAAAATTTCCCCACAGAAAAAAAACCGTCTATTGACATGAAATGACAACAAACGCTTGTTTTGTTTGCATTTCAAATTTTTTGTCGGGAGATTTATAATTTATACCTTTATCCAAATTGTCCGAATTGTTCAACATTTCCATTACCAAAGACAACACAAAATTGTAACCATAAATTGAATGGTTGGTCGTGTTGATCCAAAATAAAACGATAACTAAGAGCTAGATTATTTGTAGACGATGTAACTCGATGTATCAACGTCCAGTCCAACTTACCCCGTTACTCTACGGGTTTTTCTCGTGTACAACTCAACAATTTAATCAACAAATTAAATATATATCTAAATGCAGGCTTGACGGAAGTCTAAAAACTCATTAGTAACGATATCTGTCAGCTCGATGCTTCACCTTTTTTATCTTGAAGAACCTTCACCGGTTAATTCAAAACTAACTTAAATTTAAATTTACAAGAAGAACTAACCTAATGCAAACCCAAGTTACCTTTTCGGTCTGAAAAGCGTTTTTGTGGTATCTATTCAGAAGGATAGTTGGGTGTGAAATTATGATTAAGTCTTAGTCTGAAAAAGATACGAATTTTAGATTATCGATATGTCCGAGAAAGTCCAATGATTTTACCTCTAAAAAGCGATAGTTTTCAAAAATTTCGGAAGGCCGATGTGATCCGGATATCTGCAGAATTACGATAAGGTGTGTTAACACGAAGTAGGTCTAGACACTATACCAACAGTTCATGTGTCCAACCACTTCTATGATATCATAAGTTAGACAGCACACAGGCACTCAAAAGCTGATATCTGGTATGAGCGTCCAATGGTCTAACATTTAGGCTGCCTGGACATCGAAAACGATGAACTAAGTTACCAATTTTAAAGTAAAATTATCTTATTTATTTATTTAATTTCTGTTACCCTGTTTCATGCGTACATTCAATTTCAATTTCCGATCTTTCACATTGTTTCATTCTTTTCGTTTGTTTCGTGATTTCACTAGAAGCTTCCCAACAAAATCACAATTGTCTGAGTTCTCCCAGTTTTCTTCACATCGTTTTTATTCGACTCCACTGTAAAAGCTTGAAAGTCAAAATCAAGGACAAATTTTATCTTCCTTTTGAAACAGTTCATGAGCAATTAAAAATAAACAATTTTATGGTTGAAGCGTGACAGAGCGACGAAAGTTTTATCGTTTCCTTTCAATATAAATAACCAGATTGTTGAGCGCAGACACAAAGCAGCTGAATATATCATTCAAGTGAACATTTGCAGAAGTGGTACTGCAAAATGAATTTGCTTCTAAGTACCTTAGCAATTGCTTTGGTTGTCTGCGCAACCGAAGCGTGTAAGGGCGACAACTGTGGTCGGATTTGTGCTGCAGAAAAAAAAGATCCAACGAATCAGAGATCTTTCAGACGAAAGAAGCTATTAGAGAAATTCAATAAACACTTTAAAAAGGAAGATGAGAGTAGGAGTTGAACATTTTCTTCTTTTCTTTACCAATTTTCTACCGTTTGCTTCGATAGAATTCGTTATTGTAAATGATGGACCATGCATTCCACCGAGGGTATGTCCAGCGGTTCATTCACCGATTTGTGCCGTAGTAATAACTAAAGGATGTGGCGAGCCAAAAACGTTCGAAAACTTTTGCGAGTTAAATAAATATAACATCAATAATCCAGATAATCGTAGATAAAATTTAAAGATTTTCCTCAGACATATTTCTACTAATTTATTATTGAAAATCGCTCAGAATATGATTACTACCATGACGACGCCTGCAATCCGTTAGCAACAGCTGTTGCGGATGACTGTAGCTGCTTGGAATGTGAAAAGGAAAAACCTTCACCAGTATGCGCGATTCCAGCAACTAAATGCGGACGACCTGTGTCTTTCCCGAACTATTGTTGGTTGCAGAAGTTCAATTGCGATGTCCCATTATATCGTAAATTATTTTGAAATTGTGACTCGTATGTATAAAAAATTGTTATAAATTATTTGTAGAATTTAATTACTTCCATGAGGGAGAATGTTACACAGATGAAGAAGAATTGCATTTGGAAGATCCAGATTCAGATTCACCACCAGAGGACTCACCACCAGGGGATTCACCTCCAGGGGATTCACCACCAGAGGATTCACCGCCAGGGGATTCACCACCAGAGGATTCACCACTAGAGGATTCACCGCCAGGTGACTCACCAGCAGGGGACTCACCGCCAGGCGATTCACCACCAGGTGATTCAACACCAGATGATTCACCACCAGGCGACTCACCACCAGGAGATTCACCACCAGGCGACTCACCGCCAGGCGACTCACCACCAGGCGACTCACCACCAGGCGACTCACCACCAGGCGACTCACCACCAGGCGACTCAACACCAGTAGATTCACCACCAGAGGATTCACCACCAGGCGATTCACCACCAGGAGACTCACCACCAGGCGATTCACCACCTGAGGATTCACCACCAGGCGATTCACCACCAGGCGATTCACCACCAGGCGATTCACCACCAGGCGATTCACCACCAGGAGATTCACCACCAGAGGATTCACCACCAGGCGATTCACCACCAGACAATTCACCACCAGACAATTCACCACCAGGCGATTCAACACCAGGCGATTCACCACCGGAAGATTCACCACCAGGAGATTCACCACCAGGCGATTCACCACCAGGCGATTCACCACCAGGTGATTCACCACCAGGCGATTCACCACCAGGCGATTCACCACCAGGGGATTCACCACCAGAGGATTCACCACCAGGCGATTCAACACCAGAGGATTCAACACCAGTCGATTCACCACCCGGAGATTCACCACCAGAGGATTCACCACCAGAGGATTCACCACCAGGAGATTCACCACCAGGCGATTCACCACCAGAGGATTCACCACCAGAGGAATCTCCAGAAGAAGAATCACCACCAGAAGATACACCGCCAGAAGGCTCACCACCAGGGGACTCACCACCAGGAGATTCACCACCAGGAGATTCACCACCAGGAGATTCACCACCAGGAGATTCACCACCAGTGGATTCACCACCAGAGGATTCACCACCAGTGGATTCACCACCAGTGGATTCACCACCAGTGGATTCACCACCAGTGGATTCACCACCAGTGGATTCACCACCAGTGGATTCACCACCAGTGGATTCACCACCAGTGGATTCACCACCAGTGGATTCACCACCAGAGGATTCATCACCAGGGGACTCACCACCAGGGGACTCACCACCAGGGGACTCACCACCAGGGGACTCCCCACCAGATGGTTCACCACCAGGAGATACCCCACCTGAAGATTCGTAATAATTATAAGCTGACGAAGGAAGAGAATGATTAAGTTCATTTATTCAATTTGATTAGGTGTGGGGGTTGTATTACTTAAAACTGTGTTTTTGAAGCTGAACGCTAATATTTTGTGGGAGTGATTTTTTGGAATAGTTGGAAACATTGTTAGTTAGACATAAAAATGTAAATAAACAATTAAATGTTATATTGAGAGGTTTTTTGTTAAAAAATGTAAACAGTCGCGAAAGACATTTCTACATTACAAATTTCGGCACAGTAAATCGTCTTCGAGCAAAGCTCCTGCCGCCATCCAGGGAAATGAACTTTCCAGATCTACCAGGCAAAACCTGTACACCATAGTGGTCTCGGAGACAGAGGTGTTTTACGCAATCAAAAGCTTCCCAAACGGATCAACTTCCGGAATCGATGGTCTATTGTCACAACATCTGAAGCACCTTACGCTACCGTCAACAGGAGAGGCTGGCATTAGGTTACTGAAGTTGATCACCGCCCTATCGAATTGTATGCTTTCAGGGAAAAAGCAGTCAGACTTCATCAAAACTATGTATGGGGTATAATTATGTGCTCTGGATAAGAAGGAAGGAGGTGTCCTACCAATCGCAGTATTAAACACATTCAGACGTATGACCTCGAAATTGGCAAGTGGATCAGTACGTTCACCAATGGCATCAAAATTTGCACCTCGTCAGGTTGGCTTTGCAGTCAAAGGTGGTTGCGAAGCTGCGGCGCACTCCACTAGAACATTCATAAAGAAGAATTCCCATAGGAAAGCTGTGTTTGTCAAAATCGATTTCTGCAACGCTTTCAATGAGGTCGACTGGGACATATTCCTCAGAGAAATGAAACTCCATTGCCCGGGAATTTTTTTTTATTATTTTATAATAGCAGGCCGGGGCCCATTGCTATTTGAGTGTAATATCTCTTTTTATATTTATACACTTATCACTTAATACAACTCTGAATTATTAAAATCGTCCTCTCGATATCTTATGTCACTTAACTTAAATTTATCCAAACATGGCGTAAGTCGCCATTTTAATTATATTCATTCCATTGTCTTTTTACTGTTCACTTTTATTGTCTCTGAACATGTGCTACCGCACATCAATTTTTGGCGCGAAAACCTTCCGGGCTGGAAGCGTCTTAAAACAGACTATCTCCCACCTCCAGCCCTGATGAACACCCGGCCCATAGGGCACCCCAACCACTAGCTCCCGAAGGGAACCGGGTCCCACTGGATCACCCCGAAGGATTATTTAACCCGGCACGGGCAGCAAGAGCACTAGCCCTGCCCCTCCCCGCACATCCAGCCTGGAAGTTTCCCGTGAAATCCACAACTATATTGTCCACTTAGACTTTCATTCAAATTTTTCCTCCTCTATTTCCACTTCCACTTCAGACCATATTTTTCACAATAAAATATCCAATTATTTCCCTTATTACGCTTTGTCTCTTTATATTCACATTTTATTTTTAATCACAGGTAACCTCAAAAAGTTTATTGTAGTAGTCCGAATTATAGCCAATGTAGACTGAACCAGGCAAGCAATTTTATTTTGTTTATGAACTATTATAAATGTTTTCCACAAACTAAATATCGGGGTTTAGTTTGTCTCCTCTCTTCAAAAATTTTCCTCTACGCGGTTTCACACTATTCTATCGTCTCCTTTACTAACTTATTGTTCTCTTGTTAGCTCTTTTCCAAATTAATTTACACAAATTTTAATCACAAAACTTTTTATATCTTTACAACAGGTTTGAAGGCCAGGTCTTCTCTCAAATCTCTCATCTGATAACGTCGCTTTTATGTGTTGTAGGGCAGTACTGTTGTACTATATTTCATGGAAATTTTGCGTATACTGCCGAAGCGATCGTCGTCGCCACCTCCATGTAAGGCCTTCACAACGTCTTCACCTTTATTGAATAAGCAATACGCATTTAATCACGATGACAAACCTGTCATTTGATGAAATTCGAACTCCAAAAAAATTGAAAATTCATTCACCAATTTAATTTTGCGCTCCAAACAACGCAACGATTCAATTTTTTTTTTCATATTCTTTGACAACTTTTTTCTGCTAACTTTGTATGAAATATAAGGCGTGACATAACGCTACTGCATTACCCCCCTCCCCCCTGTAACGCTACGCTAGGCCCCCCTCAAGCGTTACGTAATTTATGAACGGCTCTTATTTCAAATGGCGAAATGAGAGAAGTCGGAGAATCATAGAAATAGAGAACACACATAGCGGGTCATTCTTATTGTGCATATGTGTACTTTTAGATTCTAACAATTTGTAATGTTAATTTCTAGACTATATATTTCGCAACTCTTAGTACGAGCTACGTAACTTATTAAAAGACCCTCTATCAGTAGATGCGGTAAGGAAAACTTGTTATTGATTTATTCATTATAACACCACCAGGCTTCAGCCTCATGTTCAACAGATAAGAGGAAACTTTTGACTATTAAGAAATGTAGATAATGCCTGCAATTTTTTTTTACTTTTCTCTTTAATCTTTACATAAAAATTGTTGACACAAATACTCTTCCGCTGTTGTAATTACATTTCGTAGAAAAGAAAAAAGTTTAAAGAAAAACTTAATTCTTGTGGTATAAAATTATCATTTTGAAAGTCTATACGTTATAATAAAGTTCTTCACAGATATGGCATCGGTAGATTTCGCACTTTTCCAAACGTCGCATCGTACGGCTCGTTGAATGTATGCTAGACGATTAAGGAAGCAGTGTATCTGTAAGAATTGAAATATAACTGAAGTGGATCAAATGAGTTTTGCATAAAATTAACAAAGACTAATCCGAGCGCTTGTTGCGACGACAACGTCGGCGTATGTGAAAGTATACGAAGTTTCATGATGATGTGACGCTATTTTATTTTCCGTCGCTTGACATACAGCCGGATTAAAAATAATCGTTACACTGTTTCGTTTTCGTTTCGTTTCTAATGTTCTGTGTATGAAAATGCATCAAAATGATCAGCTAAAGAAAAATCATGAAAGTGTAGCGATAATTTTGAATTCGACTGTATTTATGAATATTGTTATGATATTTCGTGTACTTCCACATAAGCTGACTCGCACATTGATGCTGCTACCTAAACGAAACGAAAGGAAAATGGAGAGCAATCATTATGCTTGGTGGACACGTCGGGTAAAGTTCTGGAAAGGGTCATTCTACCAAGGCTATCCAAAAATCGGAACGCAAGGGTTATAAGAGATGCATCTCTAATTAGGGAGCTAAATGAGAGTGGAATTTATGCTCAAGGCCGAGAAGTATGATACAATTATATAATTAATCAATACAGCACAATATAATACAAAATTCTATGACTAAAACTCCTAAGCGCTCATCCTTGTTGGGCTCATTGCGTCGCCTGGTGGTTCATTTTTGCAACGTTAAATGTCTGGATTAACCTGCCATTTGCTGTCTGTAATGAAGGATAGAACGTCAGGAAATGGTACCTTTCGGAATTCCCCTAGTGCTAGGTAAAAGTCACCCAGGTGCTTTGACCTCTGCATCGACAGGGCAGGACAGTTGCACGAGAAGTGCTTTGCCGTTTACGATGTGTCTCCACACCTTCTACAGTTCGGGTCACTGCTAAGACCCATTTTGTTCAAATGTTATCTTAAGCAGTTGTGCCCGTTAGCACTTCCATCACTATCACTAACCTTGGCTTTGCATTATCTAAGCGGTAGAGATATTTCGTGGTCTTACAGTTGCATACCAACAAAAACTCTTCCATTGCCTACCACGTTCAGGTGCCAGCTCATCCGTCTTTTCGTTCCCTATTCGTTTTCATATAAATGTGGGTTCGGGTACTGACACATCGGCACAGGCGAGTAAGATTCAGTAAACGGTTCCCGCAAAGTAGATCAAAATGGTCAGTCTGGTATGAAACGTTGATCTGAAAGCTTTTATAATTTTGAACTTAATTAAATTTTGTTTGTTTAAATGAATTTCGAAGTTGTTTTCGTGATCTAAATATTCTTTGGATCCCACTAACTAACTAACCCACTAACGTATTATATATGATGTTTGCATTAACTTTGGTTTCTATAAAATAGCACATTTTGTATGGAAAATGACGATATTCTAAAGGTCATATCTTCGGATCCACTAGACCGATTTTAATGAGTAAAATGTCGATTTTAATCAAACTTTTACGTAGAATCCGAAAAACTAGGTCTCAGGGGGGGGGGGGCTACGACGCAAGGGAAAAATGTCAAAACTTAGCTGTATATATGGTACGGGCGCATGGTGAGTTGTATCAAAGTGATTCTAAGGAGGAATTTAACCGATTTATAGAAAAAAAAAAAAATACGTAGAGCCCAAACTTAACATATTTAAGATTTATTTTTAAATTTAACTTTCAAAAATTGTTGTAATTTTATTAACGTTTTAAAATGTTTCACTGAATTTATTTGTTATTCAAGTCAAGTTTTACCACAGACGACTGGACGGATGGACGAACAGACAGAAGGTCAAATTCTTTTGCGTGGATTTCTCTTATTGAGCCATCAAAGAGAAAAACCACCAACTCCTTAGTTGACATTCGACTGGTTCACGTTGTAATAAACGTCAAGCCGACTTCGTACGTGTCTAACAAAAACTCTTTAACCACTGCGGCCATTAGCGTCTAGCAAAATCTATTCTCGGGAATCCTCGAAATGGTAACTCTTCTTTACTCAATGGCACATAATATGGTTCGTAAATTAAGCGTAAATGCAGTTTCCATTGATGCAATACTCACTCAGCATCGAAGATTTCCATTATTTATTTGCTTGCAAAAATTATTTAACGATCTTTACCATTGTCTTCCAAATTGCTTCGCTAAAAGAATATTTGTGGCTTTAGAACACCATAAAAACAATGAAAAAACTTAAAAAAATCCATTCCACTCTCGGCTGACCCCATAATACTAATATACCTTCTTTCTAATGTTTCCCATATGCTTCCATAATTTATCAAGTTTTGGATGGCATCCAGCTCTTTACTATACCGCAAGTGCAAAAATTTGTCTGTTCGGTGTGCTACATTATTCTTTTCTTTTTTTTTTATTAAATTTCCTTGGCTGTTTGTGGTTGAATGTATATATTGTCAGAATATCCATTACTATACATAGCATCCAACATAATGCGATCTCTTCTATATATGTGGTACTGATGTTTAGGTATTCTAAAAGTAAATATACAAACCACCGAAAAGACATTGTAATGCGTTTCTGATGTCTTTAAGATTATAATGGTCCTTAATTCAAAAATTGTTTAACTCAACGAAACCGTTTTATTTAAATCTGGCAAAATTGAAAAGCGTGGTTTAGAATTCCAAATAAGAAGATTAAAATTGGAAAATGTTTTTGACTTTCTGTGAATAAACCTGGCAAATGTATAATACTTAATACGTATTATGAGTAACGCATGAATAAAACGAAAATTGTTATTAGAATTAATAGTCGAAATGAAATTATTCGAAAAGTTGAAGTTATTAATGAACATAAAATCCAACAATGGAAATGTGAATGACTGACACATGCTTCTGTTTATTGTGTAAATCGCTAGAAGCAATTTAATTTCGTTCATTTTAACACCCCTGACAATATCTGAAATAATGGTTGATAACAAAAGCAGGTCACTTGCTGATTTCCAGAGATTTCTTTTCAAGCGATTCTTTTGGGTCCTCTAACTATACCACGACTTCGTCGTATAAAAACTAATTAACTCAATCAATCGATTTTCACTGAAATTATCATTCCCAGAACCTTAACGAGCCCCTTGGAGATCGGTTCTCTACGATCATTGAGTAGAGAACAACAGCCACTTTGTTTCGCCGGATCTTAAGCCCAGTACCTCGATCTCGACAAAAGCCGTAGTTACTTCAGAACAATGACATAGGATAGGACGACTGGTTTTACGTAACGATAGCTGCAGAAAAATGAAGTATGTTCATAAGCTCCATACCTTTCCTTCGTTTATATGTTATTTGATGTAGTATAGAGATGAGCGGGTTGCCCGAAACTTCGAAAAACCCGACCCGAACCTGAATTGTTTTTTTCGGGTTTCGAAAATTTTAATCGGGTCGGGTTCGGTCCGGGCCGGGTTTGGAAACAGTTCGGGCTTCGGGTCTCGGGTTTCGAAAAATTTTATCGGGTCGGGTTCGGTCCGGGTCGGGTTGTTGTATCATTTTATTGGGGTCCCGATCCTTTATTGACTTTTTATATTTTACAAAACTCGTCTTAATTTTATCATCTTACATTACACGAATTTTGTTTTAGTCTAAGGTCCGTGAAGAATGCAGACGTCGGACCTTGAAATAATTTTTGTTTCGAAGTAATTTGGGTTGTAAGTTTCGAAAAACTTGAGTGTCTGGTTCGGTCCGGGTCGGGTTTTGAAACAGTTCGGGTTTCGAAAAATTTTATCGGGTCGGGTTCGGTCCGGGTCGGGTTTCGAAAATGGTCGACCCGCTCATCTCTAATGTAGTAAAGAAACAACTGAGCAAATAGCACAATCGATGCTTGTCCGGTCAGGAAACGTCTGTCGTATGAATAAAATGGAAATATTCATTGGAGTTGATAGTCAAAATGAATTTATTTGAAAATTTAAAGTTATTATTGAACACATATTCCGACGATGAAAACTTGGTTGTCTGACACATGCTTCTGTTTATTGTGTTAAGTTAATCAATTTGATTTATTTAACAATAAATTTATCATAGCAATTCGAACATTACGTAGGGGCGAAGACAAACAAATTAACTTTTCCTTTATATATAAACATTTAACAAGACAAGATATATCCACTTCGAACAATCTAAAACATTACCTTCGCTAATAAGTTAATTAACATCTTTTACCGTTTCCCCCATTCATCTAACATTCAATTCACGAAAGATCTAATTAATTTGATAGGACTAAAAGTTTCTTTTTATATGCTTTTACCTCCATTTAATCGAAGGAAAAATATTTTATGGTAGCAATTTTCTTAAATGGATATGGGTTGGTTTTCTGTAAATGATAGCATATTGTTCTGTTTGGTATTTTCTTTTTCCTTTTTTGGGTTTGTTATGGGATTCACTGTGACTATTACATACATATTTTAGTTTTTATTTTTTGTTTTCATAAAATACACAACAAATGAAGAATGTAATTTTAAGTGGGACAAAGTTGAAAGTTTTTTTTTGTAGTTTTGGTGCACCGATTATTTTCACAAGTTATCTGTAGCACAGAATTTGAAATGTAAAAATTAGTACAAAGCACTTGTTGATCTGGCTGTTGAGATTGGGTTCTTAAGCAACGTTTTTCATATTTCGAAAATTCTTTTACACTCTAGCAATAAACGGTGAAATCCATGATTTATGTGTCTTTTTATCAACTTACAAAGACTCAGACTCAGCGAATTCCAAGCGTGTGATATCCCTTGAACCAGTCAAGCATTTTTAAAGTATTAGCGCTCACGTTTGCCAGGATTGACACTGTGTGGCGCAAGTACTGAATACTGAGCTCTTCAAGACCGTTATGTCCCGAAACCAGTTTGCTCATAGTTTCCTATGGCTAGCTCGATCCCATACTTCACTGTCAGCGCTGGACCGCTACTTGGACATGATATACCCTTATATACTGTTCCATTCCTGCAACAAAAACTAACAACAACCGAATGTCGCTCGAACATCAGTCGGACTAAATACTAAATATTGTTTGGAGTATTAATTTCAATATAATTCTTGCAAGTACCTGTATCATCCTCACTTACCTTTTCATGGGTTGCGTTGATCTGTTGACGTTGCCTGAATTTGTTGTTACCCTCCGATGTATGTTGCTTGCCTATTGTATCCTATAGTAATATTACCCCTACCAGAGGTGGAGAATTCCACATGAGCTGACCCGGGTGTTCCTTTGTTGCTTTGGGCTTCAACTAGCTTCCATTCCACTTACCCCTCCCCTTCATACGCTATAGTGCTCCAATCGGGGTTCAAGCCCCAGTTCCCAGACCAGAGCCTAAAATAACATATATTGGTGGAGGAAAAGTACACCGGACGCCCACTGAAGTCCTCTAACGCCTTTCTCGTCCTCTTCAGCCTCTTTTTACAAATTGTACTCAGATATCAATGAAGAATATAAAAATTGCATAAAAAACCTATAAATGTGAAGAATTATCGTCAGCAATAGGGTGGGCTCACTGCATCATAGAACAAGTAACCTGAAAAATTTATCGTGACAATTATTAAGTAGCGATAGCTACTTTATGCTTCCCCCTTCCTGTCCGTCCCTCTGTACCCTTCACAGGGCAATCACCATTGATTCACATAGAAATCTCCGATAATTCACCGTGTGATCAACTATGATTCACAAAGGAATCACCGATTATTCACAGAGGAATCACCGATGATTCACAGAGGAATCACCGATGATTCACAGAGGAATCACCGATGATTCACAGAGAAATCACCGATGACTCACAGAGGAATCTTCGATGATTCACAGAAGAATCACCGATGATTCACAGAGGAATCACCGATGATTCACAGAGGAATCATCGATGATTCGCAGAGGAATCACCGATGATTCGCAGAGGAATCACCGATGATTCACTGGTGAATGCACGGTGATTCATTGATGAGTGATCGGTGATTTCTCTGTGAATCATCGGTGTTTCCCTGTGAGTCATATGTTATTCCACTGTGAATCGTCGAAGCTTCCACTTTGAATCATTGATGATTCCACCATGAATCATCGGTGATTCCATGGTGAATAATCGATGATTCCACAGTGAATCATCCGTGATTTCACTGTGAATCACCGGTGATTCCACAGTGAATCATCGGTGATTTAGTTTCAAAATTAACTTCTTTGGCGACGCTCTATCGTTAGTTCCTATACCTATGACAATGGTTTATTAATTGTATCGGAACAGGTTCTTTTGCCGGGTGTTGAAATAGTGTAGTATCTACGATACCGGGAAGTTTTTCGGCCGAAAAATCGAATACCGGGAAATCCACTTGAAACCAGGAAAAAAATCACAAGGAAGAAGTAGGATTACTTGCAAACAGGAAATAGCTGAAAAACGGGAAATAGCTACGTTCGCGCTTTTTTACTTCTCCACACTGGCCTCACTAAAAAATCACATATTCATACACATGTTCCATGAGTATTATGTATTAAGTCTATTCCGACATATAAGGATTGTGGTAATTTTTAAATATTCACCGGGAAATTTCGCTCGATTTTTTCTATAATGGAAAATTTTGCGAAATTGACTCACGTCCAGCTGTTGCTACATTTTATACAAAGAAGGAGAGACGATTCCGCCCTGCTAATTTGGACTTGTATAAAGAATGCGATTTTGTTAAAAGAAGCGAAACAAGCATAGTGTCTTATGTTTTAATAAATTCACGCCTTTTGGTCTTGAAAATTACACCCTTTCTGTGAAAGTGCTCCGCAGTGGAAATTGCTTACTTTAGGCTCCGTCCCAGACGAAAATTTTTAAAACGCTAGTGTCGCTCTGTTAGACGAATCACATACAGCGAGCACTGAGATTCGGTCCTCCTAGTTCATGAATGACGATACGAAAAAGTGGTTCATCGTGCGATTAACTCCTCTTCCGCATTTCCATATCATAAACAGCGCTGGTTAGCTACTTGGCAATGTAGGCACTTATATATTACTGTATTCCTACAGTTGTAACTAACAACAACTGAAGTCGCTCGATCATTCAGTTGGACTAACTAAAAAATCATTTTTAAATATATCAATTCCATCAAAAGACAATCACCTCTTTGCATCACTTAGACCAAAGAAAATTATCTGCATAAACAAAGAGCTTACCATCCACTCATTTACACCCACACCGTGTACCTTCTCCAGCACCTTCTTGTCCTAGCCGGCTACGCACTCATTCATTCATTCGTTTATTCTTGCGCACATTCATTCATGAACCGCATATATCCATCATCATCATCATCATCAAACTTTATAGACCGTTTATACCTTCCGGTGTGGGGTCTTTAAGCCGCAACCCGGTGGTCATTGACCACCCCCCTCCATACCCTTCTATCCTCTGCCAAGGAGATGGTTTGCTCGCCCAGTGAAAGCCCCCTAACTTCTAAATCTGATTTAATTGAGTCTATGAACCTTCTCCTTGGCCTACCGCTAGGACGTACACCCGGGACCTGTGCATTCAATATCCTCTTTGGGAGCCTACTATTACCCATCCTTTGAACGTGCCCGTACCATCTCAGACGACTAACCCTTGCCGCCTCCTCCACTGACCTAACCCCTAAATTTTCTCTGATGTCGCCGTTCCTGATATGATTGTCCCACTGTTCCCTCCGATTCACTTTTGCTATGCTCCTAAGAACCCTCATATCTGAAACCTCCAAGCCATGCACAAGGTATCCGCAGTCCACCCAACTTTCACTACCATATAAAATGGTTGGCCTGAAGATTGACCTGTGAATAGCTAACTTTGTGCCACTACTTAATTCCTTCCTGTTAAACACATGAGACCTCAACTGACTGGCCACCGCATTTCCCATTCTCCTCCTTTCCTCAAATTCCCTAACTACCTTGCCATCCTCTGAAAACATGGCTCCTAAATATTTAAACTCAGAAACCTGTTCCAACTGCTCCCCATTTAAACTGCACACTACGTCTTTCCTAAATTTGCCAACATGCATAACCTTTGTTTTGCCGACGCTTATCTTCATCCCGTACTCCTCACATGCTACATTCAGGCAGTCAATCCCCCTCTGCAAATCATCGGCATTATCTGCTAATAGGGTTAAATCATCCGCATAGGCCAGGATTTTCATAATTACATCCCCAATTTCCACATTCCCTGCAAATTGGCCTGCTTGATGATTTTGTCCATGAAAATTATGAACAAAAGAGGAGAGAGACAACAACCCTGACGAACGCCCTCATTAACCTCGAAAGCCTCACTAATTTCACCATCTATCCTTACCGCAGCCTTGCTCCCTGAGTAGATGCTTTTAATGGCGCCCAATAAACCTCCATTAATCCCGTATTCGCTAAGCACCTCGAACAGCTTTTGCCTCGGTACCCGATCAAATGCCTTTTCCCAGTCGATGATGCATAAGTACAGATCAATATTCCTCTCAAAGAGCTTTTCTATAGCCTGCCTAAGACAAAAGATCTGATCCTGACACCCTCTCAGAGGTCTGAAACCACTCTGAGCCTCGTCCAGAACCTCTTCCACTATAACCCTAACCCGATCTACTAGCACACTAGCATAAACCTTTCCGACCACGCTCAAAAGTGAAATCCCTCTGTAGTTGCTACAAACTTTACGGTTGCCCTTCTTAAAGATCGGAGCAATAACACCGAAGCTGAGGACTTCATGGCTAAATTAAAAATCCTAAAAAGCCATTGGATCCCACCAGACCCGCTATTCTTAATAAATTCTGTCCTAATTTCGTCTACACCTGCGGATTTTCCTGCCTTCAGCCTGCTGACCTTTCGTGTCACCTCCTCTAATGTAATTCCTTCCTCACCCTCCGAGTTAGCAAACTGATTTCTGTCAGGTGCCACTACCGGATTGACAGATGCAAATAGATCCTGAAAGAATTCACGCCAGGTTTCCAGTACTTCTCCCCGTAATTAACTGGCCATCTTTACCCAAAATGCTACCGCAGCCCTCCTTTTCACCACCACGCTTAATATCCTTAATCGTCGACCAGAATTTTTTACCCTTTCCTTGACCTGCTTCTTCCAATTCTTCTCCGAACCTCTTCCACGCGAGGTCCTTTGCTTCTTTAACTAGAGCCTTAACCGCCTGACTACAAGCCCTGTAAGCTCCTTTCTTCTCATCCGTTTTATCCTGTAACCAACCCAAATAAAGCTTTCTTTTCTCCAACACAGCCTTTTTGATATCGGCGTTCCACCAACCCGTCCTTTTGTTCCTACCTCCGCTAGAGACACTACCCAGACATTCCTCAGCTGCACTCAAAACAAATTCCTTAAAATTTGCCCACTCAGCCTCGATGTCCCCGCAGTCCGAAGGAAGCCCCTCAAAACCTTCTGTGAACTTTGCCATGAAACGAGCCCTAACTTCCGCCTCCTTGAACTTTCCTACGCGAAATCTGCGAACTACCTTTTTCTTCCTTTTAGCCTGACAGAGTTTACCAACCGACAGATGTGCACCCAAAAGATAGTGGTCCGAGCCGAAGGTGAAACCCCTGAAAACACGCGTGTCACATATTTCCTGCCTCTTGTCCTGTTCTATAATTACGTAATCAATTATTGACTCATGATCCCAACTTTCATTGACGTAAGTTTACCGGTGGATCCATTTGTGCTTAAAGAAAGAGCTGGTTACTGCTAACCCATTGAAATCACAGAAATCTAACAACCGCTTCCCATTTGAGTTCAAAGTATCTTCCCCGAATTTGCCTACCACCCTTTCATAACCTGCATTGGTTTTACTGTTTCCTATCCTCGCATTAAAATCGCCCAACAAAACCACACACTCACTTCGCCTTTTTGCCACAACATCTCCTAACTGCTCGTAAAATGCGTCGAGGTCGCCAGCATTGCTACCCTCGCATGGGCTATAAACACTAACCAGCCGATAAATACCCCCAGCTAACTTAATAGATATCCACATAATCCTTTCATTTACGCAGCGAACATTCAAGACAAATTTTTCTAATTCCTGCTTGATAGCCATTCCAACTCCCCAGTTTGCCCTACCAGACTGAACGCCAGACAAAAACACTTTATAGCCGCCCACCTGCTCTTCTCGCTGTCCTTTAGTTC
Organism: Pseudolycoriella hygida; assembly: GCA_029228625.1. Lineage (NCBI taxonomy): Eukaryota > Metazoa > Arthropoda > Insecta > Diptera > Sciaridae > Pseudolycoriella > Pseudolycoriella hygida. The sequence continues at coordinate 130,734,378 of CM055406.1, forward strand.
TAATGTCGCTCAATGCTAAGATATCTACACCGTAATCCTCAGCCAATTCTACCATTTCATTCTTGCGACACCGAAAACCCCCATTCACGTTTAGACTTCCAATAAACAAACCACCAACCTTTTTACATTGCCTGATCGCCAACGATGGGGTACCTGTTATGTCCTGTGCTGGTCGTACCCCGTGACCAACACTCGTCCGAGGCTGAGCCAAATTATTTTTACCGCTTGTGAATACAGTGGGACGGCCTGGTAAGCCGAACCGCACCGGAAGTACAAGCCTCAATGGGGACTTTAACACACGTGTCTAAAGTGCTATGCGCAAGCTCATCCATATTTTGCCAAAGCGATAGCTATGCGAATAGCGAAGCCCGTATCCGTAATTATAAATCACATTGACTTGAAATTGCATTTCAAAATAACAAACAACGAAACAGCAAAACAATATATCCATCCAGCGATTATTTCCATCTAAGCATAGTTCCTCCCACGTTTAGTCATTTTCACTGCGCACATCTCACTTTAGGACGCAGGCCGTCTGGATTGAAGTCGGAATTCAAACCAACTCTGCACAACATTTCCACTATCTTGGAATTAACACCTTGCTTCTTGGCTTCCAGTGTCTCGATTCTAACCGGTTTCGGTATTATTGGCTGAGGTTGGTCAGGTTGAGTCTCCTTCGGTTTGTTGAACGATTTCAATTCTCTTTGTAAACGTTTGGTGTTCTCCAACGGGCCATATCGTGGAAATCAGTAAGCAAATCTTCCGATGAAATAATCCATTTTCTTTGGTGGAAGCATACGTACTCTAGTGGTCATTTGGACTGGAGTCGAAGCATTCATACGCGATGATTTGGTTCATAGCGCACATCCATTGTCGCTTCTTTGCCCTATGAAACAGCAATAAACATCTCGTTTTATCAAAATCCATACAAAAACATTCAAACATCGAAACTTATGACAACATGAGAGGTTCAAAACGAATTCACAACACAGTTGCGTAACGCGTTTCTCAACCGACTGTTGAACACTTTCTTAAATCGATAATTTTGCACTAGATTCACCGAACATCGGACAACCTTCAAGCACTCGCGATTCACATTTTTTCGACCACACACTTTTCAAGGCACAGTCAGTCTTTGAGTCTTTTAATGAACTTACAAAATATCGAAAATATGACATTAACATGGCGATTTACACTGTGTTGTCGCAGATTTGACATTCGAGCGAAAAGTTAACACACAGTCCTCATCAAAATTAACGAAGTATTATAACAATTTTCTTAACCCAGAGTTAGCACACCGTTAACACAGTCTTCAATTGCCCAAAGAGTTTAAGGAAAATTGTATATTTTATGAGTTGGATATACAGTCGAAAGACGTAGAAAAAATTGTCATTTTCAAAGGATCTGACATCCAAAGATTGTAGATATTGATTTCTGTTTCCAAATGATATCCTATGTATGTCGTGCAGGAAAAACATGTAGTAAATTTAATAAAAAATTTAAAAAAGTTGAAAATATGTAATTTTTTGCATCTTTAACCTCGCGTATCAAATCGACAAAACTCTCATCCCAAATCAAAGCTCAGTCCCTAAACTTTTTGAAAAAGACAAATTATAAAAAAGTGAAATGCTTTGATCTTGGAATCCTATGATCGTGGAGCCCATTGAGGTGAAAAAAAATATCTTAAAGGTTCACTTAATATCATACTTTCTTTTCTGAAAACGTAAACTTTCCAACAATAGCGAAATTGTTGATCAATTGGGTAAAATATTTGGCTAATTCACTGGCAGGTGATGATTTATCAAGACATTCAACAAAACTTTTTTCTTGAACAATGTCACAATCCCAGTCACAGTTTACATAATATAAGTAAAATCAAGCGATTCCGTTGTGTAAACAAATAATTTCTGTCGTCCTCATGATTTGGTATATAACCTCCGAGTGATTGATAAGCTACGAAGCGACACGTTGAATTTCTTTGCTGTCATTGCCAGATATTTTTGTCGTTGTATAATACCTACACTACATCATCAGCATTGTTGAATGCTTATGCAATCTAACTTCTCCGTATTTTACTTTTCTCTTTGTTCGCTACATATTTGCTTGCAAAATGCTTCCTATTACACCCGTTGACCCGTAAGATGTTGGCGCTAATGATACTTTCTTACCTATTGTAACTTTCCAAAATTAGTTAGTCAAATCTTTTTAATCATTTTGAGAAATTTGTCCCGATAAAGTTATTTCCAGTGTTTAATGGTTTTACTGTCGTTTCAGATTCACTACGATAAGCGCTTCTCTAACTAGTAATGCAACGACGATTTTCACCGCACGATGCAAGCGAATCTGCACTGAATCACTTTATACAAGACATCGTAAGCGATCATTCTGCTAAGGGCACCGTTTTTTAGGCTAAGCAGGATTCTCAGTTTTTAGCATGTTGTTTCCCTTTAACGTTAATCTTCTACTGTTTTTTCAGTTTTGACATCAAACTATTACAATACTTTTCCTCATTCATTCACTCTTTTGCACTAAATTTTCTGTCTCCATTTGATCCCATTTTTCTTTTTCTTTTACTACCTGCGATCGTATTTCTGAAGTCTAACAAGCAACCCGCATTACCTGTGAACTATAGGCCAATTTCACTTCTGAGCTGCAGTTCCAAGCTGTTCGAGAGAGTTATATTGGCCAGAATCTCAGAAGTAATTGATGCGAACATACCGGAAGAAAATGCCGGTTACAGGAAAAACAGAAATTGCTGCGACCAAGTGTTAGCGTTAACAAACTACATACAAATGGGATTTGAATTGGGGATGAAAACTGGAGTTGTATTTTTGGATCTATCAGCTGCCTACGATACAGTGTGGAAGCGTGGGCTGATGCTCAAATTTGTTGAAATGTGATATTTCGTTACTGATTATATGGACATGTAAGTCCATCTCTTTAATTTAACCTAGAAATAAGTTTATGTTTAATAAACTCTTTTTCGTCTAAACATTAGACAGCGTCAGCACTTTCGAACGAAAACTGTAAATACCAGACGGTAAGGATAACGGCAACGATATATGACATTAGGAGAAATCGGAGAAATGGGAAATGCAGTTGTCTGAAATTAATTTCCAACCGTTTTTTTTCAGTTTAATTAAACAAAAACGAATTAAAATGAACATAAACAAAATTAAAGAAAATTATTTCGTCATTGGGTCCGGCATTTGTGACGCAATTTTTTTAACACAACGTAATTTTGTTTTAAAAAAAAGCGCTGAAATTTTTTCAGGAAATTAAAACGTCGAACACTAGGTTCCATTCAAACAAACTTCTACGTATCATCAGCGATAGCGTCACCTCAAGCGATATCATTAACTTTGGAAGCGGACTTTCGGACTGCGTCACACTTTACCTTTTCAGAGGTTTTTGTTGTGATATCAGTCGTTTTGGAAGTTTTCAGTTGTTGAAAAAATTTCTATTTTTTGAAAAAAATTTTCTCCGAAAAAAATTTTTCTTCAAGAAAAATTTTCTCCGAAAAAAATTTT
>CM055406.1:130738407-130752408 GCA_029228625.1 Pseudolycoriella hygida
GTATCCGCAGTCCACCAAACTTTCACTACCATATAAAATTGTTGGCCTGAAGATTGACCTGTGAATAGCTAACTTTGTGCCACTACTTAATTCCTTCCTGTTAAACACATGAGACCTCAACTGACTGGCCACCGCATTTCCCATTCTCCTCCTTTCCTCAAATTCCCTAACTACCTTGCCATCCTCTGAAAACATGGCTCCTAAATATTTAAACTCAGAAACCTGTTCCAACTGCTCCCCATTTAAACTGCACACTACGTCTTTCCTAAATTTGCCAACATGCATAACCTTTGTTTTGCCGACGCTTATCTTCATCCCGTACTCCTCACATGCTACATTCAGGCAGTCAATCCCCCTCTGCAAATCATCGGCATTATCTGCTAATAGGGTTAAATCATCCGCATAGGCCAGGATTTTCATAATTACATCCCCAATTTCCACATTCCCTGCAAATTGGCCTGCTTGATGATTTTGTCCATGAAAATTATGAACAAAAGAGGAGAGAGACAACAACCCTGACGAACGCCCTCATTAACCTCGAAAGCCTCACTAATTTCACCATCTATCCTTACCGCAGCCTTGCTCCCTGAGTAGATGCTTTTAATGGCGCCCAATAAACCTCCATTAATCCCGTATTCGCTAAGCACCTCGAACAGCTTTTGCCTCGGTACCCGATCAAATGCCTTTTCCCAGTCGATGATGCATAAGTACAGATCAATATTCCTCTCAAAGAGCTTTTCTATAGCCTGCCTAAGACAAAAGATCTGATCCTGACACCCTCTCAGAGGTCTGAAACCACTCTGAGCCTCGTCCAGAACCTCTTCCACTATAACCCTAACCCGATCTACTAGCACACTAGCATAAACCTTTCCGACCACGCTCAAAAGTGAAATCCCTCTGTAGTTGCTACAAACTTTACGGTTGCCCTTCTTAAAGATCGGAGCAATAACACCGAAGCTGAGGACTTCATGGCTAAATTAAAAATCCTAAAAAGCCATTGGATCCCACCAGACCCGCTATTCTTAATAAATTCTGTCCTAATTTCGTCTACACCTGCGGATTTTCCTGCCTTCAGCCTGCTGACCTTTCGTGTCACCTCCTCTAATGTAATTCCTTCCTCACCCTCCGAGTTAGCAAACTGATTTCTGTCAGGTGCCACTACCGGATTGACAGATGCAAATAGATCCTGAAAGAATTCACGCCAGGTTTCCAGTACTTCTCCCCGTAATTAACTGGCCATCTTTACCCAAAATGCTACCGCAGCCCTCCTTTTCACCACCACGCTTAATATCCTTAATCGTCGACCAGAATTTTTTACCCTTTCCTTGACCTGCTTCTTCCAATTCTTCTCCGAACCTCTTCCACGCGAGGTCCTTTGCTTCTTTAACTAGAGCCTTAACCGCCTGACTACAAGCCCTGTAAGCTCCTTTCTTCTCATCCGTTTTATCCTGTAACCAACCCAAATAAAGCTTTCTTTTCTCCAACACAGCCTTTTTGATATCGGCGTTCCACCAACCCGTCCTTTTGTTCCTACCTCCGCTAGAGACACTACCCAGACATTCCTCAGCTGCACTCAAAACAAATTCCTTAAAATTTGCCCACTCAGCCTCGATGTCCCCGCAGTCCGAAGGAAGCCCCTCAAAACCTTCTGTGAACTTTGCCATGAAACGAGCCCTAACTTCCGCCTCCTTGAACTTTCCTACGCGAAATCTGCGAACTACCTTTTTCTTCCTTTTAGCCTGACAGAGTTTACCAACCGACAGATGTGCACCCAAAAGATAGTGGTCCGAGCCGAAGGTGAAACCCCTGAAAACACGCGTGTCACATATTTCCTGCCTCTTGTCCTGTTCTATAATTACGTAATCAATTATTGACTCATGATCCCAACTTTCATTGACGTAAGTTTACCGGTGGATCCATTTGTGCTTAAAGAAAGAGCTGGTTACTGCTAACCCATTGAAATCACAGAAATCTAACAACCGCTTCCCATTTGAGTTCAAAGTATCTTCCCCGAATTTGCCTACCACCCTTTCATAACCTGCATTGGTTTTACTGTTTCCTATCCTCGCATTAAAATCGCCCAACAAAACCACACACTCACTTCGCCTTTTTGCCACAACATCTCCTAACTGCTCGTAAAATGCGTCGAGGTCGCCAGCATTGCTACCCTCGCATGGGCTATAAACACTAACCAGCCGATAAATACCCCCAGCTAACTTAATAGATATCCACATAATCCTTTCATTTACGCAGCGAACATTCAAGACAAATTTTTCTAATTCCTGCTTGATAGCCATTCCAACTCCCCAGTTTGCCCTACCAGACTGAACGCCAGACAAAAACACTTTATAGCCGCCCACCTGCTCTTCTCGCTGTCCTTTAGTTCTAATGTCGCTCAATGCTAAGATATCTACACCGTAATCCTCAGCCAATTCTACCATTTCATTCTTGCGACACCGAAAACCCCCATTCACGTTTAGACTTCCAATAAACAAACCACCAACCTTTTTACATTGCCTGATCGCCAACGATGGGGTACCTGTTATGTCCTGTGCTGGTCGTACCCCGTGACCAACACTCGTCCGAGGCTGAGCCAAATTATTTTTACCGCTTGTGAATACAGTGGGACGGCCTGGTAAGCCGAACCGCACCGGAAGTACAAGCCTCAATGGGGACTTTAACACACGTGTCTAAAGTGCTATGCGCAAGCTCATCCATATTTTGCCAAAGCGATAGCTATGCGAATAGCGAAGCCCGTATCCGTAATTATAAATCACATTGACTTGAAATTGCATTTCAAAATAACAAACAACGAAACAGCAAAACAATATATCCATCCAGCGATTATTTCCATCTAAGCATAGTTCCTCCCACGTTTAGTCATTTTCACTGCGCACATCTCACTTTAGGACGCAGGCCGTCTGGATTGAAGTCGGAATTCAAACCAACTCTGCACAACATTTCCACTATCTTGGAATTAACACCTTGCTTCTTGGCTTCCAGTGTCTCGATTCTAACCGGTTTCGGTATTATTGGCTGAGGTTGGTCAGGTTGAGTCTCCTTCGGTTTGTTGAACGATTTCAATTCTCTTTGTAAACGTTTGGTGTTCTCCAACGGGCCATATCGTGGAAATCAGTAAGCAAATCTTCCGATGAAATAATCCATTTTCTTTGGTGGAAGCATACGTACTCTAGTGGTCATTTGGACTGGAGTCGAAGCATTCATACGCGATGATTTGGTTCATAGCGCACATCCATTGTCGCTTCTTTGCCCTATGAAACAGCAATAAACATCTCGTTTTATCAAAATCCATACAAAAACATTCAAACATCGAAACTTATGACAACATGAGAGGTTCAAAACGAATTCACAACACAGTTGCGTAACGCGTTTCTCAACCGACTGTTGAACACTTTCTTAAATCGATAATTTTGCACTAGATTCACCGAACATCGGACAACCTTCAAGCACTCGCGATTCACATTTTTTCGACCACACACTTTTCAAGGCACAGTCAGTCTTTGAGTCTTTTAATGAACTTACAAAATATCGAAAATATGACATTAACATGGCGATTTACACTGTGTTGTCGCAGATTTGACATTCGAGCGAAAAGTTAACACACAGTCCTCATCAAAATTAACGAAGTATTATAACAATTTTCTTAACCCAGAGTTAGCACACCGTTAACACAGTCTTCAATTGCCCAAAGAGTTTAAGGAAAATTGTATATTTTATGAGTTGGATATACAGTCGAAAGACGTAGAAAAAATTGTCATTTTCAAAGGATCTGACATCCAAAGATTGTAGATATTGATTTCTGTTTCCAAATGATATCCTATGTATGTCGTGCAGGAAAAACATGTAGTAAATTTAATAAAAAATTTAAAAAAGTTGAAAATATGTAATTTTTTGCATCTTTAACCTCGCGTATCAAATCGACAAAACTCTCATCCCAAATCAAAGCTCAGTCCCTAAACTTTTTGAAAAAGACAAATTATAAAAAAGTGAAATGCTTTGATCTTGGAATCCTATGATCGTGGAGCCCATTGAGGTGAAAAAAAATATCTTAAAGGTTCACTTAATATCATACTTTCTTTTCTGAAAACGTAAACTTTCCAACAATAGCGAAATTGTTGATCAATTGGGTAAAATATTTGGCTAATTCACTGGCAGGTGATGATTTATCAAGACATTCAACAAAACTTTTTTCTTGAACAATGTCACAATCCCAGTCACAGTTTACATAATATAAGTAAAATCAAGCGATTCCGTTGTGTAAACAAATAATTTCTGTCGTCCTCATGATTTGGTATATAACCTCCGAGTGATTGATAAGCTACGAAGCGACACGTTGAATTTCTTTGCTGTCATTGCCAGATATTTTTGTCGTTGTATAATACCTACACTACATCATCAGCATTGTTGAATGCTTATGCAATCTAACTTCTCCGTATTTTACTTTTCTCTTTGTTCGCTACATATTTGCTTGCAAAATGCTTCCTATTACACCCGTTGACCCGTAAGATGTTGGCGCTAATGATACTTTCTTACCTATTGTAACTTTCCAAAATTAGTTAGTCAAATCTTTTTAATCATTTTGAGAAATTTGTCCCGATAAAGTTATTTCCAGTGTTTAATGGTTTTACTGTCGTTTCAGATTCACTACGATAAGCGCTTCTCTAACTAGTAATGCAACGACGATTTTCACCGCACGATGCAAGCGAATCTGCACTGAATCACTTTATACAAGACATCGTAAGCGATCATTCTGCTAAGGGCACCGTTTTTTAGGCTAAGCAGGATTCTCAGTTTTTAGCATGTTGTTTCCCTTTAACGTTAATCTTCTACTGTTTTTTCAGTTTTGACATCAAACTATTACAATACTTTTCCTCATTCATTCACTCTTTTGCACTAAATTTTCTGTCTCCATTTGATCCCATTTTTCTTTTTCTTTTACTACCTGCGATCGTATTTCTGAAGTCTAACAAGCAACCCGCATTACCTGTGAACTATAGGCCAATTTCACTTCTGAGCTGCAGTTCCAAGCTGTTCGAGAGAGTTATATTGGCCAGAATCTCAGAAGTAATTGATGCGAACATACCGGAAGAAAATGCCGGTTACAGGAAAAACAGAAATTGCTGCGACCAAGTGTTAGCGTTAACAAACTACATACAAATGGGATTTGAATTGGGGATGAAAACTGGAGTTGTATTTTTGGATCTATCAGCTGCCTACGATACAGTGTGGAAGCGTGGGCTGATGCTCAAATTTGTTGAAATGTGATATTTCGTTACTGATTATATGGACATGTAAGTCCATCTCTTTAATTTAACCTAGAAATAAGTTTATGTTTAATAAACTCTTTTTCGTCTAAACATTAGACAGCGTCAGCACTTTCGAACGAAAACTGTAAATACCAGACGGTAAGGATAACGGCAACGATATATGACATTAGGAGAAATCGGAGAAATGGGAAATGCAGTTGTCTGAAATTAATTTCCAACCGTTTTTTTTCAGTTTAATTAAACAAAAACGAATTAAAATGAACATAAACAAAATTAAAGAAAATTATTTCGTCATTGGGTCCGGCATTTGTGACGCAATTTTTTTAACACAACGTAATTTTGTTTTAAAAAAAAGCGCTGAAATTTTTTCAGGAAATTAAAACGTCGAACACTAGGTTCCATTCAAACAAACTTCTACGTATCATCAGCGATAGCGTCACCTCAAGCGATATCATTAACTTTGGAAGCGGACTTTCGGACTGCGTCACACTTTACCTTTTCAGAGGTTTTTGTTGTGATATCAGTCGTTTTGGAAGTTTTCAGTTGTTGAAAAAATTTCTATTTTTTGAAAAAAATTTTCTCCGAAAAAAATTTTTCTTCAAGAAAAATTTTCTCCGAAAAAAATTTTTCTCCAAAAAAATTATTTCTCCGAAAAAAATTGTTCTCCAACACCTTCGGCTACCATCGGAATACTTCGTATCACCTTTGGCTACCTTGGGAATACTTTGTGTCACCTTCGCCTTCCTTCGGAACACTCTGTGTCACCTTCGGAACACTTCGTGTCACCAATTCTTCCCACTGATTCATATAACTTTCCTGAAGAAACCTGTCTAGGTAGGTATACAGAATTTAGCAAAAATTCCTAGATGACGCGTTATGACGTCACTTTGACAGTTGGCAGCCATTTTCTAATAATACCAAAAAATTCTCCTGATGAAACTCTATAACTTTCTAGAAAAAACCATCTCTCTAAGTAGTGTCATTACGGAGCTAAAATTCGAAAACTGAAAAAGTATAATCGAAAATCCAAGATGGCGCCGCTATGACAGCTGGCAGCCTTTTTCTTATGACCCCAAAAAATTCTCCTGATCAAACTCTCTAACTTTCCCGAAGAAACCAACTCTCGAGCTCTTGTTACTCCGAAGCTAAAATTCGAAAACTCCGAGCATTACCTAAAAAACCCTCAAAATTGACCACTTTTCCACATGCCACGGCTTTTCCAGAATTTTCCCGGAAAAGCGGCATTTGAAATTTTTCATTTGGGGCCGAGACTGACAATTCCTGAAAATTTCAGGAAGATCGGCTGTGTAGTTTTCGAGATCGAAAATTATTAATAGATAGAACATAGATAGAAACCGACAGATCAGAAAAAAAGTTTCCATAACGATGAGAACAATAGAAAAATTTATTCTCCATACAAAAATGTCATTTTCAAACCTCGATATCTCAACCAATTTTCAACCGACTTTGATAAGTGTGGGCTCGTTGGAAAGCTGCTGCGACGTAGTTTTTTTTTTAAATAATTTGGAGGGGAACGAAGACGGGAGGCGTGGGGAAAAAACTCAAAAGTTCGCCTATATATGGCTCCTTGTCCCAAAGGTTTTTGTATGGAGTTTTTTGGGTTTGTGGACGTCTTTCTCCGCTACCGCTGCGGGCATGATTAGGCTGCATCATTTAAAAAATAAGTAAACTGGTGCTTTGCTTTGTAGTTCATTAAGGCGGTTAGCATTCTGACCCGACCAAATATTAATCGGGTCTGATACGTGACCCAACGAGATTCGGGTGGGGGTAGGGTCGAGTTCGAGTCAGGTTCGGGTCGGGTTTTTTAGGATTTACGGGTGGCCCGCTGATCTCTAGGTGATATTCTTGATTCGTTTTTCGCGAACATGATTCACTTCAACATTACGACAACAATTGACTTAACTTCACATGTCTCTGTTCTCCTAATGTCATATATCATTGCCGTTGTCATTACCGTCTGGTATTTAGAGCTTTCGTTCAAAAGTGCTGACGTTGTCTAATTGACTCAAGCGGACGTATTTTATTTATTCCACTGCGATTATATATTCCAACAGGTTATGGTTGCCCAGATTTACGTTAAATAATTTTTGCTAAGTTTAAAAGGAACATCGTTTGTTTAAATGCTGGATTATTGACTACTGATGATGTGTGATTAATGAAATAATTTTGGATTGTTGGTTGTGTGAATTGGTATAATAAGACGCTTGTGTGAATTTGTACGACGGCGACGCGTCAAGTTAACAAAATTAAAAAAAATCATCGAAACGTTAACATCGGATTCTGGATAAATTGTTTGTGGTTCATTTGTTGAAGTTTATTGTTAATATGGAAGGTGTTATACATGATGATACAACAGTCAATAGTCGATCAGTTAAAAAAATTATTTTTATTATTTTTATTATCAAGAAAGGCACAGCTTGGCCGATTTACAAACCAGATGGAACGAATGGTGGCAACAGGCGACAGTGGCAAACAAACAATTGATTGAAAACCCGACAAAAGAGGTTAAAGGTCTAGAGCTACCAAGACACACATGGCTCAGAATGAACAGATTTAGAACTGGCCAAGGTTGCTGCGCTTTCTTGTTGCACAGATGGGAGTTTGTCGAGTCTCCACTATGTGAATGTGGTGCAATACAAACCATGGACCACTTACTGACCCAGTGCCCCATCTATCGATTTTCCGGAAGCTTAACCGACATTCATGAAGGGACTGACGAGGCGTTAGCATGGTTGAATGGACTTGGTGTGAACGTGTGATCGAATTGTGTAATACGTATTACGACATGTGATAAATTGTAATTAGAAATGAGATTGTAAACTATAAAAATTTAAAAAAGTCATTTGAATAAATAAATAAAATCTGCGACTGAAAATATACAAAAAGCTTCGATATATCGTCGCAAAAATATTTCAGCCATTTGATCCACATGAGAAGAAAAGAGATGGCATCAAGACACGTAGTCGGATTTGGAAAAATTTTAGTCGGATGCACATACGTATATTTCTATTAATAATTATAGTCAGCCCCTCGGTCAGCAGAGACAAGTTTATTTGGGAACTGGATTTTTTTTTAAATACATAACATTTATCGATAACATTTAATTTATTTCGGGTCTAAATTTTCGTGTAGGTTTTGGGGACGCAGAGAGTGGGGACGTATTGCGCTCTGGAAAATCTCTTGTACGGACGAAAGTACAAATCGAGTGTGTATTGAGAGTTAGGTGAGAGCTTCTTGGAGCACATATCGCTGAGGTCCCTACTATACTCTCTCAATAAATTTACTCTCTCGTTCTGTGTTACACTAAACATACTAAAGCAAGTATGCGTTTATATACAGTATCTCCAATATTGTAAGTCACGAGTGAGTACTTATTCATCCAATATTCATTCAAAATCCATTATTGTCGGAGAAGGAGCAATCGATTTGTACACTTACGGAAATATATTTTTGCATCAAATAGAATTTTTTACTTCTGCGCAAGTTTTTGCAGTGGTAAAAAGCTGCGCAGAAGTACAAAATTCTATTAATGCAAAAACATATTTCCGGGAGTGTAACTCGATTCGGCCATGACGCAAACTTGTCGATGTTGACGAATTAAAAACAAACTGAAAATTAAAAAACGACATCATAAAATGTAGACGAAACTCGAAAACTCCAAAAAATCCGAGAAAATTCGATGTAAATTTTTATATAGTAAGTGACACCTCGTGATTGTACTCTTTTAGTGCATGGCTCGTGTTCATCACTCATTCCTCGCATATTCTTCCACTAGGCTATTATGAGAAATGTTTATCTCATATTAGATTAAAATCAATTGTACTTCGGAGTCAAACATCTATTGAATTTATTTATGGATGAAATTGGGAAATAAATTATAGATTTCGTGGCATATAACTTTATTGAATGCATTCGAGTTTTAAATTCACTTCTTCTACAATATACAATAATTTTCGACGGTAGTTTCATCTTTATACACTTTTTTTGCGGTTGGTCTCAATAACTTATTTCTTCAATATCATATCTACTAAAAGTTAACCATTAGATGCACGTGATACGAATATAAGAAAATAATTTTATATCCCCTACATCCACCACATAGCATCCATAAGAAAAATGAAATTTTTATGAACATCAATGATGCAACCCATAATGGAGAGACGTCCTTTTGCAGATGGCTATAAATTTATCATAAATATAAAATGATGAAAAAGGAAAACCGGGAAAACATAGACGTCGTCGACACATCTTGTTTGATATTAAGACATTTCTTGACGTTTATGGACATGTCGTATAATATTTAAGTGTCATCTTTTTAATAAGTTGAATACTTTAGCGAAAACTATAATAATTTCTTGATTGATTCACTTTCGCAACAATAGTAGTTAACTGCACTATGAGGTCATTAACGCAATGAGATGACGCACTAATTTTTAAAAGGCTCAAGTTAATGAGAGCGGGGGGGGGGGGGAGGAGGGCTTTCAGACGAAAACAAGTGATCCTTACATTTTCAAAAAAAAATTCCATACATTTTTGCGTACAAGGGGAGAGAGCGGTCTGTTTTCAATTTAAATTTCCGACTTTTCTTCCTGGCCGCAATCACAGTCATGGGTGTTAAGAAGTTTCGTTTGGTATTGACAAGATTCTTAAGGATATGGACGGAGGTAGGGTGGTAAGTGCTCTATTTCTGGACATAAGAAAGGCATTTGACTGTGTCGATCATGCATTGCTCCTGAGAAAACTTGAATGTGCGGGGATAAGGGGGGGTAGCGTTAGCCTTGATTAGGGACTACCTCAAGGGTAGAAAGCAATGCGTGAATATCAACGACGAAAGAAGTGAGCTCAGATCCATTGAACTAGGAGTGCCGCAAGGCAGTGTACTGGGACTGGGCCCGCTGTTATTTTTGGTGTTCATAAACGTCATAAACGACATGCACCTCCTACCGCTTAAGGGAACTGCCAGCCTTTTCGCTGACGATTCAGGAGTCTTCTGCTCCAGCCTAGCGTTCAGTACCAATATTCAGGACATACTACACGACCTGACTCTGATCAGTGGTTTTCTTAAGGCAAATAAGCTTGCACTTCACCTGGAAAAAACAAAAGTCATGCACTTTAGGAAGAACAAAGCTCCAATCGAAAACATGGATGTGGTTTTCGAAGGGCAAATAATCAGCTCAGTCGAAACTTACAAGTATTTAGGCTTGATCATTGACGCCAAACTAAAATGGACCCAGCATATCTCTCACGTGTGTAAAAAGCTGGCATCCTTGAGCGGAGTGCTGTGCAAAATAAAGAGACACATTCCTAAATCTGTCTTACTGTCAATCTACTATGCTCTTGGGCATCCCCACGTGAACTATTTGATCGGAGCGTGGGGTTCTGCTAGCAAAAGAGAACTGAAACAGGTTCAAGTTCTCCAAAACAGGTGCCTAAAACATGTCTGCAAGCTCCCGTTTAAGACCCCGACCGCTGAACTATTCAATCTGCACTGCAAAGAAATTCTCAACGTCTCTAGCATGTACCAGGCAAACGTCTGTAAATTCGTTCATGAAGCCGTGAGTAAAAGGTCGCACAACCCTATAGTGTTTGAGGTGCCAACGCACAACTATAACTTAAGAAAGAGAAAAGGGTCAGGCCGGCTAGGGCGAGAACATGTAGAACTGCAAAAGCCATCACGGCTATTGGGAGCTCTTTGTATAACGCTCTGCCTGAACTAGTAGTGACAGATAAACCGCTTAGATTCGTGGATCGTCTCAAGGAATGGCTATTGAGCCAGCAATGTCCGCTTTAGAACTAATTGTCGAAAATTTAACTGATGGAAATTTCCCTGTATAATTAATTATTCTCTATTTTGTTTCTATGTAAAGTGCTATGAGAGGGTTATGGGGATGTTTGTTTGGGGTGGAGGTGGAGATTTGGCGCTCACTCGGAGGCGCCGCTCATTGCCGCTGTTTCTTTCCCAACTGCCTAAGTTCGTAACCCTTGAGATCCAACCTACTAATTTACCTAAACATTAGATTTTAAAAGATCTCAAATCTATATTTTTCCTTCTTTCATCCTGATATGTTCATTACCTATACTGAACTGACGTGCTACTGAATTGAAATCTCTAGTTCTTTTATTTCAAGCATATATATTTCTTGATTTATTTTCTTGCATCTACTTTATTTTTTTATTATTTAGTCAATTATTGTTTTTTTTTTTGCCTCTTTAAAGTGCTATGCACAATGAGGCTCAACTTTGTATAAAGAATACTTTGTAAATAAATTGAAATTGTATCACTTGGTATCATTTACACCTACACCAAAGAATCGAGATCGAGTGGAGCCAGAGGAATGATTAGCATAGCGGGTCGTCTTGTGAAAAAACGGAAAATTGAACGTTAGAACGACTTCAACTGAGTAAACGACGAATAACTGAGATTTTCCTTGTAAGAAAAACATCCTCAGGAAACATTTTTGAGGCTTTGTACTTACAACACAAATAAAATTTCTTTTGTGGATTCCGTCGTTCAAACCGTTCCTACTTTATCATCCTGTCGGAATGACCCAACAAAGCTTACAGCAGTGGCTTTCAGAAAATAAAACATATGCAAGGGACCCGTACGTATCAGAATAGATGTGGCAAACAGAATAGATGTTACAAAAAGGCTCCAATTGGATTAGAAATTGTCGAAAGGGCAATATTGAAAAACCCGTCCGAAGCAACGGCGCAAGATAAGCCCAGAATTTAGAACCGAACTAGAGCAGAGGCCTCTCACCCATACCTCCATGTACAAGGAAGTTCGTCCCTTTTTCTCTTCAACTCTGCACAAAAAACCTCATTATCAAAGGAATAGTAACAAAAAAAAAAACGATTATCGTGTTGGGTCGCGTAGCGTGAGTTGGGTACACACTGAGAACTCTATAGACCGAACCACTTGACAGATTTTCACTATTTTGATTTTCGTGATTTTCTGATGTCTTTCATTCAAAACCTTGAAGAGCGATTTCCGTGAGATATAAGTGAAAAAGTTCCGCAAACCTTCAAAAAACCACGTATTTCACCACGTTTTCGACCATAATAAAACAGCCTTTGCGAAAAAATAAATCTGAAAGCTATGGACAAAGTAGGTGGCGCTAGCAACGACTCAAAGTACAAAATTTGAGAAAATGAAGTTTTTGATTTTGCTCACCCGGAATTTTTTTGCGAAAAATTAAAAAAAAATTTTTTTTTGGCGTTGCTGGAGCCTAACAATATTTTGAGGGTAGTGAAGAAATCTATTTGAAAAAAAACATTTTTTTTCTGTCATGCCAACTGTTTAGTGCCAAGTGAATGAACCAAATAAATGTATGAACCCGATTGGGTGATATGATATAGGGCTACAATGAGCTGCACGCCCACCTAATAGCAGTGGGCACATAATTGCTGAAATATTGTTTTATGAATGTTGTCTGAGTGCTGCATAGCTGTTGTGTGGGTAAGACTTCAACTTGTCCTTAGTCGTCTGCGAATAGGTGACCGATGAGAAACGTCTTCACAACGTAAACGACTATAATTAGTTTCTCAGGAAATTTTTTATCAGAGACATCTTTCGACTAACTATATATATATATATATATATGGATAGCGCTGGAAAATAATAAAGTGCAGACGTAATTTCAACAGTGAAACGAAACCAAATCACAATATATTTAATATTCCTTTCTTCGTAATGACGCTGGCAAGCAACAAAACAACTTATCTTTCAAAAACACTCATCCAAAATTTTCGCATTCCAAAGATTTTAAATAATTAGTTAAGTGAAGAAGAAATAATTTTATAATTTCAGCTCCAAAATATCGTACGAATGAAAGGTGGTACGAAAATATCTTAAGATTTCTAAAGGATTGGGTGGTTTGATCACATTATATACAGCGATGCATACGGAATATATCAATGTTCTTTTTATTAATTTTAGTATAAAATTCATATATAGTACCGCACAATAAGAATATTCTATTGAAATTGTCTTCAATGAATATCTTTTCATAAGAGGTTAATTACAGACATTGGAATTTTGGGAGACCATAATGTAGGAAACTAGCTTCTTGTGAATGTTATGTTGTGTGAATGTTGCATGAGCGTTTTGTATAAATGTTGTCTCGGTAATCATTTTGTTTTAATCGCGATTAAATGACGCATACAAAACTCCAGATCTAACTTCTTAGCGTCTTTGTCGCCGCCTCCGGCCGCCGCCACTTATATCAGAACTTTTGTGTACATCTCCATCACAACTTTAATTAAATATTAATGGTTCGAGACGTAGTCGAGAACTTCTTATTAGCCATTTCGAGAACATAAAATGCCCATATACAGTCCTTGCGGCGCGGCGTAAATAGTTTTATATGTTGAGCGCTTAAATATACTATATTCAATCGAGAACATAATACACATTCTGTTTGCATATAAACACGTCATCTATGTATCGTTACAGTTTTACTGTAAAGCTTATACAGTGAACGCTCTCTATAATGAATTGTTTTTTCAGACGTCTTTTTAGATATCTCCGGAACCAGATTCAGCGCCGTATCTAGTGGGGGGGGGGGCTGTCATACGCAAAAATTTGATTTCCTGTTCAAAAATACGCCATACATAATGACAAATTTTTGCGTTGTGAAAGCTGAAAGAACAGAAAAACTATAACATTGGGGGGTCCGGCATTTGTGACGCA